>JAYJMF010000080.1:3735335-3766185 GCA_036873715.1 Salvia sclarea
ATTATTATTATTATTATTATTATTATTATTATTATTATTATTATTATTATTATTATTATTATTATTATTATTTAAAATCAGAGTGCTAATATTAATTTCTTGATTATAATATCAACTCTTAATGAAGTTTTAATGCCTGCAGGCTGCATTTTTAGAGGACGATCGAATTTTGCCTTCAAATTTCATGAGATGTTTTTAGCAGAAGTAAGATTATGTTCATAGCTTTTTCTCAAATACAGTAAATCCAGAGTTGGAGTTCCGGCGCGTGGCAAAACCTTTCTGCAATCAAATCCCGGGATCAGGTCTGCAGTCAGGTAAGCTTCATAATGTTTCCCAAATTTCACCCACAAATTCAAACAAGGTGCAGCTCTCACTCTTACTCTTTTGCTCTCACCGTCTGTTCGATAAAAGTCTTCACCGAGCTCTATATGTGATTATAATAAGCTTATTAGCTCATGAAACCACGATTAACTAGTCTTATCCTATTTGCCAGAAAATTGTCATGTGGTTATGGAACTGAGCTCACACATGCGCATTTATGTGAGATGTGGATTACGTGTTGGTTTTATGGGTTGTGCTTTCGCGTTTGAGATTGTCCACGAAGAAATTAAGATTGTCTCTATTATTTACATACTTTTATTACGACTTTTGATAGGTTCGCCATATAAATTCCAAATGTTGAATTTCAGAAGAAAATATATATGATGCATCTCTTGGTGTCCAAGGCTTCGAGGAGGGTATTGTATTTGGTTGGAGCTCTCTGTCGCAATGCTTCGTGTTCTTCTGTGGCCACGAAACATTACTTTAGTGTAGTTCCAACTCTGCCAAGGAATTGTGATTATGTGCAAAAGATTCCAATTCCCAGGAATATATCTCCAAAAGTGGATCATTGGAGTTCTGCGGGAACTTGAGCTTTGCAACCGGGTTCAAACCCTTGAAGGCAAAGCCTTTGAAGACGATTATTGATGTCACGGTTAAGAAGAAACCACCTGAAGAACTTGCTGACATTTGGGATGACGTATGTTTCTTTGACACAACTCTTCTGTTGTTTCCAAGCTGTTTTTGCATCTATAATTATATCAAGAAAGCATGACAAATTGAATATAGCTGCAGATTCCGTTGATGACTTTCCTGTGTTATATTTTAATTTTTTAAGCATAAATTGTGACTGCACTTCTACTATTTTACGCTTAAATTTGTTTAAAGATCTGATTAATTGATGCCTGAGAATTGTGGCGAGTGCTTGGCTTGTTATTATTATACGCAGTTGCTCAATGGTGAAATAGCCGCAGGGTGAATCCTCCATGTTTTAGACATGTGGTTCATGTCCTGATTTTGAATAGATTAGATCTTAACAGAACTGCAAGCATTTCATCTTACTGTTTGGATGGCATGAGATATCCAAATTCAAACGTTGTGTTCTCTTACACATGCTCACACAATACACAAGTGTAGTAGATTACCTGTTAATTTTTCTCCGTAGAGATCACATGCCTTTCTGCTCATGATCTGATGGTGCTAGTTTTTGTTTTTTGCAGTTTCATTTGGGAAGGGGTCATATTGGTATATCGATGAAAGCAAAACTGTACCACCTGTTGGAACGAAGAGCTTCGGATTGGTAGTAGTCTACCTTATCTTTTTCTTTTTTCTTTTTTTGATAATTTAATGCAGAAATTTTCGAAGGCCGCGTCACAGAGGACTCGAAAGGCCTCGGGCATTAACCTCCTACCACTATGCCTACACACACGAGTCTACCTTATCTTTGTTGTTCTTTTATGTCAATGTCATCTTGAAAAGATTGGCAATCTTATCTTTCTTTACTGCCATTATTTTGTAATTTCATTGTGGCAAGGAAATGGTTACACCACGATGTTTGTGCAAGGTTAGTGGATTACTTCTTTCTGTTTCCTTTTTCTGATAAAAGTACGAGCATCACAGCATGCCACTCATCACTCATGCTTAGCTTACTGGTATACAGAGTTTTAGATGGTCCCTTTGTTCATAACATCTGTATCTTGAATTGGTCATGTATCGAATTTGTTTGTCTTACAGTTGAGAAGCCACACATGCTTTTCACCGGTCTTGAAGATTATAAAGCCACACATACTTAACAGCGACGTATTACAAAGAATTTGCAGAAAGCAAGGAGTTGGTGCTTGTTCGTGGTGATGTTGTGTTCACTAGCAAGTTGAGCGATGAAGAAGCAAAATGGCTTTTGGAGGCTGCTCAGTCATTCTAGCTGAATGATGTCAGGTATAAACTGGTCGAGCGTTTCAACAAACAAACTCACGAATTTGAGTTCAAGGATGTTCTTCAAGCTTTAGAGATACCAGGCTAGGGTTGTAGTCCTTGTTACCACCCACTCCCACCACTCCATCTTGGACAATTCTTTTCTAGAATTAATATAAATAATTGATTCGTATATGGATATCCATACCTTGCATGGGCAGCTAAAATTTTTAAATTCTTCTTTGTTTACATTTTACTAGTAATATTAAATAATAGGAGCAAGCAATTTCGTAATCGACAAATACAAAGTTTTACCATAACCACTCGTTTATCTTATAAAACATTTGTACCTTCTTAAAATAACTAAACATTTCGCACTTTCTATTTTTTTCCATTCAGTGCAGTGACTAATTTATGAAGAGCTTAATAAAATAAACTAGTTCACTATTTCCTCCGTCCACCGAGTTTGTAATTTATTTATTTATTTATTTTTTCCGGGCGATCCTAACGAGTTTGTTATATTTTCTTTTTAAAACATCTTTATTACTCAAACAATTTTAAATAGTATTCACTTCGTCCTACTATACTTGGCACATTTACTATTTTGGGTTGTCCCATTAGTAATGGCACAAGCTAAAAAATGAAATAATTTTGCCTTGAAAAATACCTTTAATTTAGTGGGTTCCACCACTTTACACACAAAATACCACTTTTCTTAAGCTCCATGCCGAAAAGTATGGTGTTAAGTGTAGTGGGACGGAGGGTGTATATATTTATATCATTACTTGACACTATTTTTCTATTTTACTTAAATCTCGTGTCGAAAAGAAACATAACAAATTCGTTTGGACAGACGAAGTACATTTTAAAGTTAGGGGTAGGTGATATAACAAAGGGTTAATAGCCGCTAAATATACGAACTTTGACTAGATTTTGGAATTGCACATGAGCTTATATTTCTTCCACACAATGCACCACACATACCTAATTCCGACGAAATCGAAGTTGAGTTGCCTGTCGAAAATCCAACATGGACAAAACGTCTGATGAACTTAATTGAAACGACATCATTACATTTCATTCTAATCCAACTCACATCTCTGTCTCTCTCTCCCTCTTCGCCGCATCGGCGCCTGCCTCCTCATCGCCACCCTCTCCATGGTAGCCGCCGCGCTCGTGGAGTGCAGGTGTTGGGTCGCCGCCTGCTTGCCTTCTCATCGCCCTCTTCAATTTTCGCTCATCGCCTCACCATCTCAGAGAGAGAGAGAGAGAGAGAGAAGAGAGAGAGAGAGAGAGAGATGATGTTTTATTAAAAGAATTTATTTGTACATGTTGGCAATGTTCTGGACAATTAACTATCCACGTAAGCACTATTAAGACATGTTATGTCCGAGTCATCTTCGATTTCGCCTGAATTAGATAATGTGGAAAAATTCAGAAAAATTAAGAGTTCGTTATATTGTGTGGAAGAAATATAAATTCATATACAATTTCAGAATCCGAACAAAGTTCGTGTATTTAGCTGCTATTAACTCTATAACAAAATATAAAAAAATGTTTAAAGATTTAAAGAAACAAAACGTGAAAGTTTTTTGAAGGCCGAAAGACGTATTTTGTCCAAAATAAATACATAGTTTGATTATGTCGAAACCACTTCAACTTATATTATGTTATACTAGTAATGTTCAATTTTTTTAGTTGAATAATATTTTAACTTACATTAGATACTTTGACAATTTCTTTTAGTGATGAGAAAATCCACATGAGCTACGGAGGTGTTTAGTAGATTAAGGGGATGTTTGGCTATGCTTATTTTGATGAGTTTATAAGTTTCAATAACTTATAAGATGTAATTTTTCATAAGTTTTTAAGTTGTCAAAATATTTGGATAATGAACTTATAAGATAGAAAGAGACATGTAAATTTCACGAGAAAAATATTTATTTAAAAGGAAAAATTTGAAGATAAATGAAATTGAAAAGGTATATAATGAATATATTAAATCATAATAAAATTATTTTGGTAAAACAGTTGTTGCTTATAAGCTTATGAAACAATAAGTTGGGGTTGAGCAACTTATTTTTTAGAGAATTTATAAGCTCAAATAGCTCATTTAACTTATAAATCGTTAAAGTACTTATTTTTCAAACACTTTACAACAATTTATAAACTTCTAAATATTTTATAAACTATTTTAAGGGGTTCATAAGCTAAGCTAAAGACCCTCTAAGTTCGTGAATACAAATTGTATCGAAAGATAAGTTTTTTGTTTGTTTAAAAGGCTGGCGAAACTAGGGTTGTAAACGTATCAAATAATTTTGGTTCGGTTCGGTATTCGATTCGAATATTTGATATTCGATCCAGAATAAGACGAATCGAATACGAATACGAATACTTTTTTTTATTCGATTAGTAAACGAATACAAATTAAATATTGTGATATTCGATTTGGTATTCGAAAATATTCGATTCGAATAATAATAATAATAATAATAATAATAATAATAAACTTTTAAAATAGTTTGAATGAAGGCTATTTTGATAAATTTGATAATAGATTTTGTTTATTTATTCATTTGATAATTATTCTTTATGTATTATGAGTTGACAGTTTTATCTTATTTTTTGTTTGACAAAGATATTAGGTCATGTGATTTTATGAATAGATTTTAACTTTTTAACTCTTTATATTTTCCATTAATGAATTCTTCTACCTTTTCTAATTTTACCATTTGTTCTTAAGTGTTTGTTAGATAAATATATTGCATATAGGCTATAGCTCGAAATTATTCAAAATATTATTTTAAAAATTTATCCTTCAAAATTTCGAATAAAATATTCATGAATCGAATCGAATCGAATAGTTCAAATAATATGATATTTCAACTCGAATTAGAATTATTATAATAATAATAATAACTAGATGAATATTCGGTTTAATAATAATAATAATAATAACTAGATGAATATTCGGTTCAATTCGAAATTCGTAAATACTACAATGATTCGAATACAAATAAAAAAAATATTCAAATTCCAATTCGAATAATCAAATATTTTAATAAATATAAATTGAATATTGTGATATTGGATTCGATTCAATTCGTTTATCCTAAGCGAAACTTTGACAAGCAGGGCGTATAATTCGGACCCGTATTCGGGTTTCCATAATTTCCCTTCTCCCAATCCGATCCCACTCGTTTCGTTTCCTGCAACAAATCCCTAATAAAAAGTAAAACTAATTATTCTATGCCGAGTCAACTCAGTCTCTTTTGCAGAACTTGAACTGTTGGAACGTATACATATGGTCCTCGCACCTATACTCACAATCACGCAGTGATAGCATGACAGAAGCTTCCAACGAGGCGAATGACATTGAGAAGCTGTACGAGTATGGCGAACGCCTCAACCAAGTCAAAGACAAGTCTCAGGTGCCTAATTCAGTCAATTTCTGCTCTCCCCATTTCAGGATTTCAGTAATTTATACGAGTCTCGCTATCTGGAACTTAATTGGTGTTAATTTCTGGTATGCAATCAGCATACTGAAGATTACAAGAACATAATAGAAGCGGCCAAGAGCAGCAGTGTTAAATCCAGGCAATTAGCTGCACAGCTCATCCCTCGTTTCTTCAAGCACTTTCCCGGTCTATCGGATAATGCTGTCGATGCGCATCTTGATTTGTGTGAAGCTGAAGAGATTGGGGTCAGCTTTTATTAATTTATTACAACCTAACTTGTTTCCCAATCTGTGGAATTGTGTTATAATGAGGTCTTCATTGTTGATGGAAGTTCTTAAAACTCGGATTCGAATGCACATTTGCCACAATGGTTAACAGTGCTAATTAATGCACATTATTTCAGATTCGGGTGCAAGCAATTCGTGGATTACCACTTTTCTGCAAGGACACGCCTGAGCATCTTTCTAAAATTGTAGACATTCTTGCACAGCTCCTTACCGCTGGTATTAAGTGCTCTGACTATCTTTCCAGAGTGTCAATTTATGCAGATGCTAATTTGTTAGCAAAATCATCGATATATGATGGTTATGAATTTTTGTCTTTTCTCCGCAGAGGAAAATGTAGAGCGAGATGCTGTAAATAAAGCACTTTTGTCCTTATTGAGACAGGATGTTCGAGGTAATTCTGCTGATAGCTTACATGTATAAGAGTGTCTACACGTGCAATTTGGCATTTCAAAGAGAGGAGATTGATCTTGAGATATGGAGTGATGATATTACATCTTTCAGCAACTGTTTTATACTGTTTCCCTATTCAAGTTACATGATTTTGCTACTTTGTTCGGTTTGCCATAAGAGCTGGGAGTATAATAAAACAGGCTATGTTAATCAATGAAGTAGGTGTAGCAGCAAGGGAATGAACAATTAGTCAGTTAAGAGATTGTTTTTCCAATTAGAGTCTCATATTCTGTGTGCATGTGCAAGCAGTTTCAGCATCGTAAGGCTTGATGGTATCTGTAACATTTAGTCTCTCTTGTCCCTTAAGCTGTGTTCATCTTACTTTATTGTGCTTTAACCATTCAGAATGTTTCCACTTGTTTTGCTAAATCATTCTTAAATGGAAGCGTTCGATCTAGTGTAGATACATGTTTCTAGACTTCTAGTCTTGGACTGTTCCAATGAATATTTTAGTTTTAAGCTACACTTTCAGATATCCTCAAATGAGATGACTGTGTAGACATTGACTGTTGAAATGCATAGTCGACTTTGTATTACTTCAGTCCAATCATGAGCAAATTGTTATATAAAGAGGAAAAGCAACTAGGACCTTCCTGATTATCCTACTGGCATTCAGGTTATAGTAATTAAATATTTACCACTATGGTGGATGCTATTTAGTGGTCTCTCGCAGCCTTTAATGGTTTGCTAGGACTTAGAAAACACCATATTAACTGTTACGAATAACATTAGAAGTTGAAATATGATGTGAAAATCTTTTTCTTATCCGGAAGTATCTGTGTTGTGGCTTTTTATGTTTCACTTTATTTTTTTAAGTAGGATGGAATCCATAACAAATTACATCATACCTTTAGAATGTGTGGGTCTGGGCTGCATCTCGTGTAACTTTGCTTTCTAAATATATTGTTGAGACTTATATTTTCATGCATTGTTTAGCTTCCTTGACAGCACTATTTAAGCATATTGAGAGTGTTGACGAGCAACTAACAGATGAAAATTTACGTGAAAGGACATTACTTTTCATCAGAGATAAGGTAGGAAGACAGATTTTAAAATCCTTTTGTCACAGCTCATGCCTCGTATTTTCCTTTGAAGAATCATTTCCACATTCTTTAATTTAGGTCTTTCCTCTTAAAGCTGAGCTTTTAAAACCCAGCGAGCAAATGGAAAGGCACATAACTGATTTGATAAAAAAGGTATGCCTATATTCCCTTCATTTTCCTCTTTTCTTGGATGTCAACTGTTTAAAAAAAAAATCATGGTCCATGTCCTTCAAGGTAATGGGGTTCAGTTGTTTTGACTGGAATTTAAGGAAATGGTCCAAAGCATCTCAGTGTTTAGTTAATATGATAACTTAACAACAATACTACGTATTACTTTTTTTTTTTTAATATGATAACTTAACAATAATATGTTTTACTTTTTTTACTCTACATTTGCAGAGCCTACAAGATGTCACTGGAGCAGAATTTAATATGTTCATGGATTTCCTTAAAAGCTTGAGCATGTTTGGTGAGAAAGCTCCTCCAGAGAGGATACAGGAACTGATCGAAATTATTGAAAGCCAAGCTGATCTGGATGCACAATTCGATGTATGTATTCTTTTCCTTGTGTTGTGATTAGAGATGCTATGAGTATGAAGGTGTTTGTCTAGAAATTGGAATATATAGACCTGAGTTAGTTTGTTAAATGCTTACATCTCTGAAATCGTGTAGTTTGAGTGCTCTTTTTTAGACATCTTCTGCTTTCTTAATGGAGAAGGGCCATTATTTCTTATCTCATTTTATGATGCGTCTAAGTGCAGGCTTCAGATGGAGACCATATAGATCGACTAATTTCATGCCTGTTTATGGCTCTTCCATTTTTTGAGGTTCATATTGAGCTTGATGATTTTCTCCTTCATTCTTAATTTCTTACAATACTTGATTTTATCTTAGCTCACTTTTGGTATACTTGCAGAGGGGCGCATCTAATAGCAAGTTTTTCAAATATTTAAACAAGCACATCTTTCCAGTATTTGATAAGGTACAAATTTCACATGTGTCTGCTCATTAAATGTAACAGACCAGATTTTCCCTTTTCTGGTTGGCTAGATATTACTCCCTCCGTCCCATAAAAATATACACATAGCTTCGGGTTTTAAGAAATCTAGTGTTGTTTGTATTGTGAGTGGAGAAATGGTCCCACTATAGGGGTATTGTTATGTAAAGTGATTGTAAATAAATTGTGATAGTAAGGGTATTACTGTAACAATTTGTGGTGGGGTAGTGTGCAAAAAAGGAAAAAAAAGAAAAAGAAATGTGCATGTTTTTATGGGATGGACGAGAAACGAGAGTGCATATTTTATGGGATGGAGGAAGTATATGCTATTGTATTCCACCCAAAGTTTTGGTTTTTTCGACGGACAGAGTCCTCGTGATTTTCCATTATTCCTGGATGCATATTTACTATATTTTCAGTCAGTTTAGGGTGTTCTTGTACTTGAGTAGTTCTCCTGGATGATCTAAAACATATTAGTGGCTTTTGAAGGGAAAATGTTATTCATCAAACTTAAATTATCAGAAGAGCATGCTGAACAGCTTACTAAAGTATGTGTCCCTTTGTTCATCAGCTTCCTGAAGAACGAAAAGTGGACCTGCTTAAAAACCTTGCAGAGGGTTCACCTTACACCACCCCACAAGACTCCAGACTAATTCTTCCTGCTGTGGTTGAGCTCCTAAAGGCAACTCCCTGAACTACATTGTAAAGTGTGATGAATTTTGTTTAATATCTTTACAATATTGTAGAGCCTGAACTATATAAAACCAAATTCTTAGTATTGACTTTTAAGTTTATTTAGAGTATTGACTTTTAAGTATTGAACTAAATAAACTTAAAAGTCAATACAAAGAAATTTGATGCTTGACTTCTTGGTATTGACTTTTAAGTTTATATAGAGTGGATTTAATCCTAAGAAGGAAGACGAGCATCAAATTTTCAATGTTTGTCCTTTATTTATTATTCGTTCTATTTTACTATGCTGGCTCTTTGGTTACTCGTTCTCTTTTTCTATACTGGCTCTCTGATTTCCTACTTTATCAAAGATTCCAAGTATGCAGCGAATTGTTGTTCTTCATTTCTTTTCCTTTTCATTTTATGCATTTGTGATTCCTGTACTGTGGCTGAAAATATCCTCTAATGCACTTTATATTACAGAAGACCATGCCCAGAAGAAAATCAGGGGAAGAGATGAATTTCACTTATGTTGAGTGCTTGCTATACACATTCCACCATCTAGCTCAAAAGGTCAATGATGTTTCCCTATCTTACTTTTTGTTTGTATTGCGTCTCAGAATTTCATGTTCATAGCCAATCCTTCTTCTGTTTGACAGGCACCTAATGCGACTAATAGTTTATGTGGTTACAAGATTGTGACTGGACAACCGTCAGATAGACTTGGGGAGGACTTCTCAGACCAATATAAAGATTTTTCGGAGCGGTCAGTTCATTCTGCATGTGCAATACTTGGATCTTGAGCTTTCAATACATTCTTTTTACAAAGAAGGATACTGATGGAAGAATTCATTGTTCATGAGCTCATTTTTATAATTTCTGCAAGTACTATGATGAAATTGAGATTCATGCATAATTAGTTCCTTTTTTTTGTCGTTTGGACTCTCTTGCAATATGGTAGCCTTCTGCATATGTTTAGAAAGACAAAATTTTGTTGAATACCACAGATTGAATTGTGTTGAAGACCTAGTTCGTGCCACCACTAAAAAGTTAACTCAAGGAATAGCGGAGCATAGCAAAGCACTGGCAGCTGCTGGATCTGACAAGTCAAAGGCTAGCATTGTGAGTTATCTGTAACAGCATGCTCTCAAGTAAGCAAATGATCAGTGCGTTGGTGATACACTTACACGATTTCATATACAATTTGCAGAAAACAGAAAAGCAAAACACTACAATTGGTTTAAGAACTTGCAATAATATCTTGAGTATGGCACAGGTAAGTGGAAGTACTAGTATTTTGGAGAAACACTCGAGTTTTTAGCTGATTGCTTTACATTCTTTTCATATTCAGCCTCTGCAAGCGAAAACACCTTTATTTATTGGAGATGAGAGAATCAATTTATCTTGGAAGGAAGCAGTGAAGCCTTCAAGCACATCAACTGCAACCACCACTGGGTAAATTCCTCTACTCACTTTTCACATTATCCATAATTTCTAATATTTGGAATATCTTTTTATTTACTGCTTCCATGTCTATGGTTCTGCTCACTTATATTTATGTAGCCGTGCCTTGTTTGACAAATTTAATGTTTATCACTCGTCTGTCTTCATCTGCAGAGGGAAGCGTCCTGGACAGAATGGAGGTGGTAATAGTCCACCAAAAAGGGGGCGTGGAGGGGGTAGTAGTCAAAACCGGAACCAGGTATCTGGTGGAGCATTTCAAGGATTGTATGGAGGGAGAACACCCGGGGGGCGAGGTAGGGGCAGGGGCAGGGGCAGGGGCAGGGGTGGACATTGGAGGGGGAGAGGAAGGGGATAAGAATTCCGATAGCTTTGTTTTCTGCTGAGTGTAAGATAGAAAAAGTGACATGATTTGACGGCATTAGTGTGTACCATGGTTTTGTATTTGAGCAATTTTGACCTTATAGGAAGAGGTGGTTGAAGGATTTTGTTTGTCTGCTTGATTCATGTGTTGGGTTGAGCCAGGAGCCTCAATTATTGGTGGGATTCAAACCTCAATTGTCATTCTACCAACAGGAACATTATGTCCAGAAGCGCCGTGGATAGAGCTGAATACACCGTGTTAATTATCTGCACGAATTCGCCATTTTCCGTCTAAATTAGCATATTTGCAGCTTCACTGTAATGCGGAGACGCAATTTGAGACTTCGGTACTTGTTATAGGCTATATCAATAAGTTCTGGCTACAAACATATGTCCAAAACTGCTCCATCTGTTCTTTAAAAAAGTTTCCTCCAACGAAGCGCAATCTCTTGGTCAGAGGTTTCCCCTCCAACCGAGAGGTTGGGGGTTCGAATCACCCTAGAGTAGTGTGTGAGTAGATTTTTTCTTTTATTTGGTTATAATACATTTTTAAAATAAGTTTGCTCCAATTATAGCAACACAATTTTAATAAAGCCAGTCACTTTAGTGGGGTTTTTTATGTTAGATTTTCTTTTAATTATTTTAATGTCAGACTTTTAATAATATTTTTATAAGAGTAAATATTATTTAAAACCCTTAATTATACACACTTTATCAAAAATATCCTAAACTTTAATAAATACATTTTTAAGCCCTAAACCATCGATTTTTTTTATCAAAAATACCATGCACTTATTTTTCGTTTCCAAAATCCTCGAAAATTTAGGTTCAACTTGAAAACTTGGATTTCTCGGCGAGTCGTAAGATGAATGTATGATATTTTGATAAAAAACCTATAGATTGGGGTTTTAAAAAATATTTGTTAAAATTCAGGATATCCTTGATAAAAAGTCGATAGTCTGGGGTTTAAAAAGGTATTTATTAAAGTACATGATATTTTTGATAAAGTGTGCATAGTTCGGGGTTTAATGTAATATTTACCCTTTTTATAAATAGAATGCTTAGTGAGAAATGTAATATAAAATCTTTGGGGAAATATGTCCATGAATAGAAAGTTGGGATTAAGACAAACTTTTATAGCAAAACACATTCTTGGATCTTATACTTTTAATTGTTATTTCAAAAGGCCATTGTACAATTTTTTGGTGCTAATAGGTCATTCTATTTTTATATTTAATGTCATTTGATCCTTATTTAACGAAACCAACGAATTTATTAACTTTTTCGTTAACTAAATAACACCTTTTCCTAATTTTATATAAATTAAATTCCATTCCATGTCATATCCAAGGTGGAAACTTAGAAATAACATTCACAAATTTTTCATCCATTTGCGTTTCATCTTCTTCTCCTTTTTCATTTCCATAATTATATATTAGGGCTTCCAACTTCTGAGGCACAATTTTCCAATGGTCGCCCAACATTTAGCTGTGATTTTATCATGTAAAATTCTCATCGCCTGAGGGAAATGATCACATCACAAGATCGGGGCTTTTCTCACGAACAAAGGATTAAAGGAAAGAAAAAACGAGAAAAAGCAGTTGAGGAATTGAAAGAAAAAAAGTCGAGAATTATCATCGGAGAAAAAACATAGTTAATTAAAGAATGAAGGTGATTTGGAGAAACTCAGATAAGTGATTGAAAACTAAACAAGATACAACAGACAGTGAAAGAATTAAGTGTGAGTTATTTTTACAATTTCCAATTAGGATATGACATAATGACATGGAATTAATTAAATAAAATTAGGGAGACATGTTATTTAGTTAACGGAAAAGATAATGAATCCGTTAAATAATGATCAAATTATATCAAATAGTAGTATAAAAGTATAATGACCTATTAAAATTAAAATATTGTACAAAAATCTTTCGAAATAAAACTTAAAGAGTACAGGGACTTAAGAATGTGTTTTACCAACTTATATTAACACTTCACTTTTTATATCTTGAAGTTGAAAATGGGTTAAAGAAAAGTTTTGCATCATATATTAAAATTAAAATCTACTATCAAAATTGCGTAAACTTAACGGGAAAGTTCTAACCTTCGTCATAGATTTGGGAGCGTCAAGAAAATCCGAGTAACTATTTTACGCCGGTAGTCAAATATCTTCAATTTAAAAAAGAGAATGTCAAAATTCTGGAAGCCGGGAACTGAGAAACCTCGCTTCGTCGAGGATGAAGAAGGCGGCGTTTTATTTTACACCTCCGCGGCATCTTCTTCATCGGGGTAAAAGTTCATCCTTTTCTTCTTCTGTTTAGTTCTTTTTCTTTTGAATGCTTGTGGTATTCTTGTTTAACTAATTGTGCGTGAAAAATAGGCATGGCGTGGAGAGACAGAGGCAGAGGCTCCCAGTGTACAAGTACAGGACCGCCATTCTGTATTTAGTGGAGACACACGCCACCACAATCGTCGTCGGAGAAACCGGCAGTGGAAAAACTACTCAAATCCCTCAGGTGTATTTTGAATGAATCTTTGGTTACTCTGAGCATGATTATACGAAATTACTGATATTTCCTTTTTATTTAGTACTACATTTATGGAGTTTTAGTGCTGTGTTAGCATTCTTGGATATTGAATATGGAGTTTTGCTTCTTGGATGCTAATGGTAATGAAACCGGACAGTTTTTGAAAGAAGCTGGATGGGCAGACGGTGGTAGGATGATAGCATGCACGCAGCCAAGGCGATTGGCTGTTCAGGTATTATACAACTTTTCGGATGCCTGGATCTCATGTTTACTTGCTCTCTTACTCTATAGTAATTGAGGTCTATATGGTGTTCAGTCAGTTGCCTCAAGAGTTGCTGAAGAGATGGGCGTTAAACTTGGGGAAGAAGTTGGTTACACAATTCGGTTTGAAGATATTACAGACGTTGTGAGCATTTATGCCTCTTGTGTTTTTACTTTTGTTGATCTATATCATATTTTATTTTTCCATCACGTCTTTTGCAGACAATGGGGTAAAAAACGAAAGTGGAACCTCATGATGCGGCAGAGTTCCTCAACCTGGAACTTTAACTCTCTTCATATTAATAACACTAAAAATGTCTTGTATTTTGTGGGGCCAGGAACTGACACGGATAAAATTTCTCACCGATGGAGTCTTGCTAAGGGAAATGATGGATGATCCTCTATTAAGCAAGTATAGGTAAGTCTGCTTTTTAAAGATTCCTTTCTGAGCTTTACTAGCTTGGCTAGGCAAAACATTGTACTGCATGTAAATTGTTGATGAATGATATACATCAAGTTTTCAGCTCTTTCTTAATACTTGCTTGTATTTACATTACTGGGGCTCATCCTTGGCATCTGTCTGTACAGTGTTATCATGGTAGATGAAGCTCATGAAAGGTCTCTCTCAACGGATATTTTGTTAGGTCTCCTGAAAAAGGTACCCTTTGCGTCTATGAGATTGGTGATGATCCTGCTGATTCTCATGTTCTCTGCCTCTTGTTAAAAGATACAGTTCTATTATGGTCTTATATCTTGTATGCAATTTACCATTTGAAAACAGATTCAACGGCGTCGGCCTGAGCTTCGTCTTATCATCTCATCTGCTACAATTGAGGCAAAATCAATGGCAAACTTCTTCAATAATAGGTTTTCCATGGCATCTGAATAAATAAAGATAGCAGCTTGTGATATTTGATTGACTTCAGCAATATTAGTATCCTTATATTTCTTGCCCCTTGTTATATTCGTGATATCCCTGCTCCCTAAAGTATAGAGATGAACTTATTTCACATTTATATACCTTAGTTTTTCTTGTTAAAAATTTATCATTCTTACACGCAGAAGTTTTTGCCACTAGATGGGGCCATATTTTTAAATAAAAAGGTTAATCATGCTCTGTGTTCCCAACTTTCAGCCTTTTCCAAGATTTGTCCCCAATATATGTTTTCTAAGAGAATAAACTCCATCTTTTGCACTGGTTGCTTCCTTCTGTTAGAAGGCATGTGCTCTATAGGAACCTAGTCTATTTGTATACATTTCGTTTTGGAGCAACACGGTATGCTCTCTATTCCCACTCACTCTTAAAAGTGGCTCTAATCAGTTTTGGTGATATTTATAATTCTCAAAACACGTTTTAGTGCTCTATTGTTCTGTAAAGCATAATCATGAGAATAATATAAATAAAGGTGCTTTTGTTTAGTTTTATTATTGTGTAAATCAGTCTGAATATCTAGTTATTTTTAGATTTCATGGTACCTGCTTGATGAGATCTGTCAATGCTTTTATGTCGAGCAACTTCTTAGTTCAAATTTTGAAGGCAATCGGTTAGGCTGTTTTACTTGTAAACTGGCAGTTACAAGATTTGTCATTGATTTTAGACTAAGATCATACGTAAGATGCTTTACCTTAATAATCCTAGATTCTTCCTTGGACTTCCTAAGATATGTGTTAACCTGATTGGTGTATGACTGCAATGGTGCTAGTTTGAAGTTGTCTAGCTACATTTATTCATTGTTCATATTATATATTAGCAATTCTTTAAACCCCATCTTCTTGAAAATCTGAGCTTATGCTTTTGAAATTTTGATGAAAATTAGCCGAAGACTTCAAGGAAGAGATGTTGAAGGACATGGACCAAGCAAAGAGCCTGCCATTCTCTCTGTTGAGGTATATGTTCTGATAATCTTGCTTTTTTGGACATACAAGAGCAGAGCTAGACACACACATGCATACATACATCTTATTTTGGTGGTTGTTGGATCTCAAATTGGATTCTGAATTTGTAGGGTAGAGGATTCAATGTGCAAACATCTTATGTTGAGGAGCCCATTTCAGATTATATTCGAGCTGCTGTTTCGACCATACTTTCTATTCATGACAAGGTAAGCCAAAGACTACACCCAGATAATATCATGACTGATTTGCAGGGGCATAGTTGCACATGCTCAAAAGAAAAGACTGGCTTAGAATATAAAAACTGCCTAGTTAGGAACTTAGTATTGCTTTTTTTGCTATATGTTTTCGCTTTCTATATCTGTTCAGAGTTATATTGGACAAAGACTAGAGCTGATTTTCTACCAAGGAAGGTCTAAAGACAAAGGCCGGTTCCATCAATTTCTGATTTTTTGTATGTTTGTCAAAATGACCAAGGAGCATTTGTCTTCAGAAGATGCCTTCAGTTTCTTTGTTTAGCATGGTTTACTGAAATTAATTGCATTAAGGAATCTTAATTTGCATAGGATATTAATCTTGTGTCTTTCTAGGAGCCAATGGGAGACATTCTTGTATTTCTTACTGGTAAAGATGATATTGATGCTGCAATTCAGTTGCTTACGGAAGATTCTAATCACAGAAATCAAGGTAGTTCATGAAGACAGAATGAATTGACAGGGTTCACTTGTTTTCATTATGCACTAGAGGCTATAAAATTTTCAATCATAAAGCATTGTTAAAGCATTTGAAAAAGAATGCAAGGCTTTGCTTCTATGGCATTTGCTGAAGCAAGAGACAGAAATGGTTTATTTAATCATTCGCTCGCTGTCTCTCATCTGATTTCTCTTAACTAATAACTTCATAACCTTGCATAAACGAGATTTGAAGATAACTTCCACTAGAATCATACAAAAAACTACATACTTCTGATCTTATTTCATTGCTTGAAGTTTGTAACCATCGTCGTTACTTATGTTGGAATGTGGATAATTTATCATATGCATGTTCTTCCTCTGTTTTATTAATTTGTCTTCATTCTGCTTGCAGGATTAATTGTTTTACCTCTGTATTCTGGACTGCCGCGTGCTGATCAGGTTATTGATCCTTCTTTTCCTCTTGAGAATATGGAAACAAATTGGAGTCTCACTCTTCATCTATATAACTGAACCTTGTAATTGTTTATCTTTTCTGGTCTTCTTGATAGGATCTTGTGTTCTCTCCAACTCCTCGTGGGAAGAGAAAAGTGATAATATCGACAAATATAGCAGAGACATCCTTAACATTGGAGGTAAAAACTTCATGTTGGATGGCCCTCCTTGACGCTCCCTGATGCTAAATTAGCTGCTGATCCTTGTTTCTTACCCTTTTCAATGTAATTTTAGGGTGTTGTCTATGTTGTTGACTGTGGGTTCTCAAAGCAACGGTTTTATAACCCTGTATGTGTTTCTAGTCCTCTTCTTGCTTTAACGAACTCTTTTCTTCTTTTTCCAGTTTTTTTTGGCAATTATAGTGAGACTTGGCACTTTTCATGACATGACTAATTCCTAAATTAAATTTTCAACAGATAACTGATATTGAAAATCTGGTAGTGGCTCCAATATCAAAGGCTTCAGCTCGACAACGGGCTGGGAGGGCTGGAAGAGTTAGACCAGGAAAGTGTTACAGGTTCTGAACTCACCCCTTGTCTTCTGAGCTGTTGACCAATATTAACTAATATAAGTATGTAACTTGGAAATATACATCTTTCTGAAGAAAGCAGAAAGAATAACTAAATGGACACATGATAATCAGGGTTGTTTTTCTTTTCTTCACCTTAAACAGGCTATACACTGAAGAGTATTATGTAAATGAGATGTCTTCTGATGGCATTCCAGAGATACAGAGGTCAAACCTTGTTTCTTGTGTTATTCAGGTATGTGTTTATCATATATCAGTTCGGAGGTAAATGTTGTTTAAATCATGAAAATTGGGTTGTAAAATACTGATAGGCATCCTCAAGTTAGTATAAGATGCTTTGAGAGAAAAGATCGATAAAACATAGGATTGAGTGTTTGAATTAGATGGTCAAACAAGTCCAAAATTTATCAATCCATCACAATCCATCAAAGTAAATGGTGGATTAGATTGGATTATTTTTATTTATCCATCCTATCATTCAAAGTAAAGGCCCCCTTAAGGGCTACCTGGTGACTTTTTTTTTCTCATTTTCTGGTTGATAGTTAAAAGCCTTGGGGATAGACAATATTTTGGGTTTCGACTGGCCAGCATCACCCTCGCCTGAAGCTCTGATCAGAGCACTTGAAGTGTTGTATTCTCTTGGAGTTATTGATGATGACGCAAAGCTTACATCTCCTACTGGATTCCAAGTTGCTGAAATTCCATTAGTAAGTTTCTGAATCCTAAGCTCCTTATATTGTATTGATGATGATTTTATATGCTATACAAGTTAAGTTTATGATGGAAGAAAATGGAAATTCAATGCACTGGATTTTCATTGATTTTTTCAAGTGAATTACTGGAGTAGGATGAGCACGGAAGGGGTGTGTTGAATTTTGGTCTATTATTAAATATTTAGGGAGGTTGTGTTATAGAAAATTTGAGCAACAACTACCTTGATACAGAAGCTTGAGTTTTTTCATAGTTTCTTAAAGCAAGTTTCTCGATGAAGAAAACAGGAATTCTGATGCATGAGATAGTCATTGCTTTTAATTTGAAGTGAACGAGAGTGAAGGTAAAGCATGGGAACCGTGTTAATTTATTTTTGCTAAATTAGTGAACATAAAGGGCATACATTTTCATCAGGTTACAGCAAGATCTACATGATAAATGATTCTTCTAAGATGGATGATCAAAATAAGTATTGCAATTTATGTAGCCTTAGGTTTTACTTCTGGATCCTGCAAAATATGTCACCTAGACAAGTAAAACTTGTACTCATTTCCCAGGCATAAGCCCTATATTCTTTGGAAGGGTCCAAGGATCTTTGAAACCATTTCAGCTTGAAAATGTTATGGATTTTGTAAATATTAATATTCAGAAAAACAAAATTGATAGTAGAGAACGACATTTATGGAACAAAGTAGGTCCACCAGAGTTGCAATTTCTTCACAGTTTGACAACTAAGCAAATATATTTGCAGGATCCAATGGTTTCGAAAATGATTTTAGCTTCAAATGATTTTGGCTGTTCTGAGGAAGCCATCACTATAGCTGCTGTGCTGTCCATACAGGTTTGTTTCTCTTCTAGCAAGTAGCAACTTCATCAATTATGTCTGCAACTTGCTATTAATTGATCACTAGCTCAAACCATAGTGTCAGTAGGAGTTGAATAAATGATATTGCATATGGGTTTGTAAATTTGTGTAATACTTAAGTTCTCACATTTCTTCCTTTTTTTGCTTCCCATCTTTCTTCCTTCCGATGAAGTCGATCTGGTATTCTGCCAGGGGATCCGAAAAGGAATTGGATGAAGCCAAATTGAGATTTGCTGCTGCAGAGGTGTTTTTTTGTCTTCCCACTCATCTATCGTATGCCATGCACAATTTTTCTATGGTTCTGCTCATAAAAGCCAGCATCTTTTGCAGGGTGACCATATTACCTTCTTAAACGTGTATAGAGGATTTGTTGAGTCTAGTAAATCTTCTAGTTGGTGCCATAGGAACCACATTAACTACCATGCAATGGTAGGTTTGTAAATTATATGTCGTTCAAATTCTCAAATTTCCAATGTGCTCGTTTTAGATTTTTGTTTGCTTTGCCTACAGAGAAAAGTTGATGATGTTCGAAAACAGTTGAGAAGAATAGCACAACGTTTGGGCATAGCCCTAAAGTCTTGTGATCATGATATGCAGGTTAGTACACGGGAACATCTGATAATCAGATTATTTTGCCGCTTCGGCTTGGCCATGACTACTTTGCCACTTAGCTTAGAGAACATAAATCTTTCTAATAAGGCAAAAGTTATCGCCACACTTACATGTGCTTACATTATTTAAAAAAAAAATGTTTTTGCCACCCCACTGGGAATCATAGTACTCCTTCCGTCCCACAAAAGTTGGCTCCTTTCTTTTGGGCACAGGATTTTAGGAGAGTTGAAAAGTAGGGTGAAGTTTGCGTGGGTAATAAAGGTGTCCAAAAAGGAAATGAGCCAACTTTTGTGGGACACCCATAAAAGGACTACGAGCCAACTTTCGTGGGACGGAGGGAGTATTATTTTTAACATCTTTCAACTCCTTGTATGCAAAGATTCAAGATGAACTTGGATTGCATTATGTGATATTGGACATGATTTGTAGAGTGCATACACTCATCCCCTCTCAATGTTATACTCCCTCCGGTCTCTTTGTATTGGCCTCAACTGTTGGGCACACCACATATTAAGAAACCACTTTATTAATAAAGTTAAGTGTGAAGACCTCACCTATTTAATGCTTAATGATTCCCAACTACCTTTTGACTTTCATTTTGAATTGTGGAGGGAATCCCTAATAAGGGATTGCCAAAAATGGAATGATCCAATGTAAAAGGACCAACCCAATTGGGTAAGTAGGCCAATACAAAAGGACCGGAGGGAGTATTGTTTTTGTTACTAAAAGGATCCAGTACTTCCTTAATTTTCTTACTGGATTCTGTTTCCGCAGGCAGTGAGGAAGGCGGTTACTGCTGGATTCTTCTCTAATGCTTGTCGTTTAGAAGTAAGTGTTATTTTTCATGCAAACGGATCTTAATATCGAACTCGCATTACTGTGGAAACTTTTGGTCTCTGTAGATAATTTGATCCATGTCCGTGCACTGTTGCTTATCTCTAGGCCTTCAGCCATAATGGGGCATACAAAACTATACGAGGTTCACAAGAAGTCTATATTCACCCTTCGTCCGTGTTATTCAGGTCAGATGGTCCGTTATTTTCTTTTCTTTTTTGATCCGATTTTTTTAAAAAAATAATAACTTTTCTTAATCAAGTATTCAAATAGTTATGGGTAATGCAAGTATCCGTAATTTGCCAAATTAGTTAACAGAAAGAATATGTGAAAGAAAACAAGTTTTTTTATCTAATTGTATGTATTTACTCTATCCATTGGGTAGGAGGAGAATGTTGCAAAACAAATCTATTAGAGATTACAATTATATTGTGGTTTGAGCCTATCATTTGTTCTCCATATTGAAGTTTTGATATGTGTTGTGCAGAGTGAATCCAAAGTGGGTAATCTACCATTCTATTGTCTCGACTGAACGTCAGTACATGCGCAATGTCATCACTATTGAGCCCTCATGGCTACCAGAGGCGGCTCCACACTTTTACCACCGCCAACAGCTCGATCCTAGATTGCATTCCTAGTGCTTTTAACTGCATTATCTTGTCCACCAGTCATTGCAGGCTGGTGTTTGGAATGGCAATCATATTCAGGATATGTGCTCCTTTCTGTTGCTCACTCGACCATTTGAGATGATTTGCTCGATGATTTGCTGAAATCGACACGAAAAGCTGAAAGAGGTAAGAGGCACGGAGTTACAGAATCCTTGAGGTGGTGGTACTGCTACTGCTACTTTTTCCGTCTTTAATTAAATCAAGGGGGGTTTCAGCGCAATGAAATTTGTTAGGTGGAAATATAAAAATGCGCTGCCCTGAGTTTGGTATCAGTCAATTATCAAATATGATACCACTGAGATACTGAATCTATTTTACATTTATTATAAATGGGTATACGCGTGACTACTTATATATTCATAATGCATTTGGTGTAGCTTACGTTACGTTTATGCTACTTTATTGTTTTTCCTGGTTGAATGTAATTAGTTTTCAACATTGTAGGTCAGTTCGTGCTTACCAAGATTTGTTGCTATCCTAGAAATTGTTGTCTACAAATATATATTAATTTGAAATATAATATATTCTAGTATTTCTACCTGTAATCTGCTTGAGTTACTGCTGCAATGAAACACAAGGCGTAGGATCCTTAATTGGTGAGTGCGACCTAGCAATTGATTGGCAATAACTGGGGAAGGATTAGGTAAAAATCGCTTTTGGAGTTGCTGAACTTGCGCTCAAATCTTAGACTATAATATATTATCAAAACGTAGTCTTGTTCGCGGATTTTTCGAAGGTTTCTCCTCTCCTCCAATAAAAAGTAGTCTGATGTGTCACGGCGGCTAACAGCGCCAACTTGTTGCATATAAACAAGTCTTTTATACCGCTTTCCCTTTGAAGTCAAATAAATGTCTACATATAAATATAATCAAGCTAAGCTTCCCATTCATATCTTGATATCTGGAATCGTTGGAGACATTAGTATGATGGCGAAGACGAGCATCATATTCATATTGCTTCTAGTTGTGAGCCATGGCCATAGCCGTTTGATTAGCGAGGAGAAGTCCTTTGCCGGCGTGGGGGCGACGGAGACGTGCGAGCCAACATATGGGTTCTTGCCGTGCTCCAGCAATGTGTGGGGGCTGCTGTTTCTGGTTGTGGTGTTTGAAATCCTGCTTACCTTCGGCGGCCGATACGTCGGCATCGGATCCGACCTCTTCTTCCAGACTATCGGGCCGGGCATTTTCGGAGCCAGTTTGTTTCAGTTTCTTGGCACAATCCCGCAAATTGTCATGGTTCTTGGTCAGTTCTTTCTTCTATTCTTTAAAATCCAAATCTTGCCAGAAGTAGGACTAGACTGAGATTCCTTCAGCACATGCTTGGAGAATAATTACCTTTGATTTTATTTTTTTGGACTTGTACATCACTTTTTCTAGGCCTCAGATTAGTTTTAGATATAACAACATATGGTGGAACCGAGAGAAGTCAAAGAATATTGGGGGCTCCTTTTCTTAAATATAAATAAATCTACAACTATCCATTGTGCAACGGAGATTCAGTGTGTGCGTTAATATATAGTTTTTTCAAACGGGGAGTTTTTTTTAATTACTAGTCAATCTTTTTTATTTTTTTATATTCATTTTTTGAAATTTCTTGATCTATAGGGAATTTAGACCCGGAATGTAAAATATTGAAAAGTCGCCCGTTGCACGTTCTGTACCTCGTAAAAAGAATAAAAATAAATGTAGGATTTTTTAAAACCTTGTGTTAAACATTGCTAGGTTATCTTGCACTAGTATCAATCAAATACAGAAAAGTACAGACATAGCGATAGCCATTAGTATGAACTTTTTTGGATGAATTTAATAATAGCAACTTGTCAGCTGCTGATTGCCAAGATCGATAGTGGCCGATGTCACATCTTCCAATAATATTTTTATCTATCATGAATACATGTTACATATTGTAGTTATTTATGTTAGTTATTCCACAAGAACATGACAGCCACATATCTTGACTATCCAGCCTCAAAGCATCTCAGTCTTTCTAACAGATTGACACTAACCAATAATTAAATTTCTCCACTCGAATTAGCTGAGACTTGAGTGCTAATTTCACAGTTTAAAGCTAATTTAGACTTGGTTGATAATTTTAAGTGTATCAAGTCGATTCATTTCTACAAATTAACAAGTCCTGCATGGTGATTGCAAGCATATAATCTGCTCTGTCTCCATGTTTGTTTGATGTCTTTGAAGCACAAACCTTGATCTAATTGTACAGAAGCTATAGCCTTTGTTCTTCACAGTTGATGGACCTGAATGGAATATATGGAAATTTGATCACCAGAAAAACACTCTATAATTTCACCATACAATACAACTGGTGTTCAACTTGATGAAATTAAAAAGTAAACTAAAAATCTGATGTATGTACGTTTTTGGATCAGCAACGGTGCTCTCAGGATCTAAAGAGGCTGCTCAAGAGAGGGCCACACTTGGAATGGGATTGGTTGCTGGATCTACGGTCATGATTCTGACACTGATATGGGGCGTCTCCGTTATCCTTGCTAGCTATGATCTCTCTGATGCTCCCACAATCGACAAATCTGGAAGCCAGAAAATAACACCAAAAGGTTGCACTTTATTTAACCTTCTCGGCCTCTCAAATGTTATGTTATGTCGATCTAAGGGATGGACTGGTTGAGCAGGTTATGGCGTTGTAACGGATGTTGAGACGAGCTACACTGCACGGATAATGTTGATACCCTTGATTCCATTTCTCATCCTTCTGCTAGCAGAGGCTTTCAGCTCATCATCAGTGAAAAGAGTGATTGTGCTCATTGCACTCATCGTCTCAGTCTTGTTGCTTTTCGGTTTCATCTTATATCAGGCGTTCCAGCCTTGGATTCAGTTCCGTAGATTTGAGTATTTGATGAGCAAATATGCAAAGGACAAGCTGCTGAGACTCTTATCCAGAAATGGCAGACCTGATACCAAAAAAATACAAGAGTGAGTAACTCAATATCAAAATTTGGAGGATGCATAATTTTGGACTAATATCTTCTTGGTGTCATTTGCAGCCTGTTTAACCAAATTGACAGGGACAGAAGCACGTCTGTATCAGCAGCAGAACTCAGAGTTCTGCTCTTAGGTGTGAGGATAGATGAAGATGGTTTGAGCACAGATAGAGATGTTGAAAACGTCTTGCAGTCTTTTGATACCACCGGAGATGGGCGTATCAATCAGGAAGAATTCGTCACAGGCATGACTAAATTACTCGCTGAGCTGGCAGATGAGAGGCTAAACCGCATCAAAGGAAATAAAGCTAGTTCTCAGGTAAAATTACAAACAAATTTGAGTCACAATTTTGTCAAAAAAATGCAGCTGCTGATGCTCTCATGCCAAACTTCAGGAAAATGATCCATTACAGCAAGGGTTGTTGGGTAACAGCAGCAGCTCGAGCGGAAGCAGAAGCCAAAGTGCTCTAAATACTTGGCTGAATTATCTGCAAGCTCTTTCCTTAGTGATTCTGGGGATTGCATTGATGTGCGCTTTCGCAGAGCCATTGATCACCAGTGTTGTAGGCTTTGCCACAGCTGCAAATCTGCCTAACTTTTCTGTCTCCTACTTCGCCATACCCTTAGCCATGAACTATCGAGTTGCAGTCCAAACATTCGCCTCATCTGGAAAGAAGACACAGAATTCCATCTCTTTGACACTCTCTTCAGTAAGTTCTTCACTATTTCCATCAAATAAATGCACATACATAAATAACTTCTTCCATTTTCTGAAAACTCTCTTGCAGCTTTACAGTGGCGTGTACATGAACAACGTGGTGAGTTTGATCGTGTTCCTTGCACCGGTTTATGCTCTGAATCTGTCCATAGATGTGTTCGCAGAAGTTCTGGTGGTTATCACAATGAACACTCTGATGACGGCTTTAACAGGCTTCCGCACCTCATTCCCCCGCTGGTTGGGCTATGTTGTCGTGCTGTTGTACCCGGTTTCTCTTGCATCAACCTATGTGCTTACCTATGTTCTAGGATGGCCTTAGAACAATAACTATGTGTAGATATGTATTTACTACCTCTTCTTTTGATGTCAGTAGATTAATTTTAATTTACTTATGCAGATTTTTTTTTTCAGTGTCACCAACAGTTTCATTGTAACAAAATGTTATATGTTTCATCAAAGTGGAAAGCATTTTATATTCATGTGCATTGGCTGGCATCACTAGTATGCTTATTGTTTCCCATCATATTTTATGCAAAGTAATCTAGGAATTTATCCATCAGGAAATTCTAAACTATGAAAAAAGATAGGAAAAAAGCAGTTGTATGTCAAGGAATTTGTACCTTAACACTAGTTGGAATAAAACTAAAGTGAGAAAAAAATTCCAAACTTTTCCTGTAAGGTCTCTCCTAAGGGAATCGCGTGTAACTCGTGAATGCATGTTTGCCATGAATTTGTGTCCCTATAAACGAATAAAATGTAGATTAAGATTAATCCAAATAGCATATAAAATGAGGTATTTGTTATGCTAAGTTTATGCAAGTAAGCTACTTTCATCCTAGCCTTTTCAATGGCTATCCTCGTACCATGTCTACTCTTGTACACACTGCTGTCTGTAACTAGTACTGTCGCTGGCCGTATTCTGAGGCTTAATACAATCTCTGATGGCGTTGATGCTGATGGAATTGAACCTCCATTTCTGAACTCCGGAAACTGCACACACAGTTACGGCTTCCTCCCGTGTGCAGACAACATAGGAGGCTATATTTTTCAGATAGCTGTTTATGAGTATTTGCTGATCATTGGTGGAAAGCTAATTGGGCGAGGGAGCAAGCGACTCTTCAACATCTTAGGCACCGGTGTTTATGGTGCTACCGTATTTCGTGTACTCACAGTTTTGCCAAAGATAGCTATGGTCATTGGTAACTAGTTTATCCCCTTTATATATATATGTTTGTGAATAGAAAGAAAAGAAAGTTTGTGTCGTGGTTTTTGCAGTATCTGGAGTCTTAAAGAGCAAAGAGGGTGCTCAGGAGTCAGTTTCATTCGGGGTAGGCGTGTACGCCGGATCCACTGTTTTTAATCTCACAATAGTGTGGGGAATGTGTGTGATATTTGGCAGAAAAGAGTTCGTTGCTAAATCTGATGCTGCTCAGAATTCGTCATTCAAGGAAAAACTATCACAATTGAAAGGTTTTTGAGTCGTCCTTGAACATGAGAATATACTTTTATGTTTTTGATGTGAGAAGTAAGGCATGGTTGTTGGTGCAGAAACGGGGGCAACAATCGACAAAAAGACATGTTACACAGCAGGAATCATGCTTATATCGCTGATCCCTTACGTGATAGTGCAAGTGGCTAATGTTTTGGAGTGGACGCGAGTGGTGATCTTGATCGCCCTCCTGCTTTCCGTGCTCATGCTGCTCTCCTACTTCTTGTATCAGATTTTTGATCCTTGGATTCAGGAGCGGAGTTTGGAGTATTCCAAGTACGAGAATCTGCTTCTCGGCTTTCTGCAGCATGTGCAGAGGCACGCCAAGGAGAAGCTCGTTGACCACACCGGCCAACCCAACATTCCCGTCATCAAAGGGTAGACCAAACCTAATTTCAATGGGATATGAATCCACCAAATTAGCTCAAACAGTGACTTATTCTTGCAGGCTGTTTAAAGAGACAGACAAAGATTCTGATAGATGCATAACGTTTCATGAATTGGAAAAACTGATACACGAGATTCAGTCCGGGAGAGTGGAGGTGGAGAAAAGCTATGCTATGTCGGAAATGTTGAAGACATTTGATCTCAACAGAGATGGAAGAATAGAAGAAGACGAGTTCGTAGAGGGATGCTCCAAATGGATCAATGAAGCTGCAAAGCTAGCTGACAAGGGTGATTCTGATGCAGCACATTTCCTGCGAGAGGCAAGCAAATTAATGTTGATATATAAGCATAGCTAGTCTTGTCATGATTTGCTGCCAAAGCTCTCTGAATCTGCACATATATATTCTTGATCAGGTTGTTCAGCCACTTTCAAAGAAGAAAAGATTTGAGAAGGCTGAAATTGAGCATTTAATGGCAAGAATATTGAAGCACGCCCACTCTGAAGAGCTTGAAGCAGAACATCTTGTCACACATGATGGAAAGCCTAATTTGGAGCGAATCAAATCGTATGTATTTCCATCTTTGCTCATTCTTATACATTTTAGTTAAACTAGTAGGACGGTACCTAATATATACAGCTAGCTAGTACATAAATTTTATCACAATTCAAAATAATCGAGATAGATAGATCAAAATTTTGTAAAACAATAGCCATTTGGTATAGCTAGACTTATCTAATTCTTGTTTCTTTTAAAAAAATGATGAATTGCAAAGTCTGTTTAAGCAATTCGACACAGACAAAAGCAAGTCACTGTCGCGGCCAGAGCTGGAGCAGTTGATCCACACAACAGTCAGCAAAAGTGGAGATTCTGATGAGCTGCATCATCAGGAAATGGTGAAGAAGTTCGTGAATGATTTCGATATGGATGGGGACGACACTGTTGACGAGCAAGAATTCGTCCATGGCATGACTAAATGGCTTAACAAAGCCATGGACGTCACCAAATGCAAAGATGCAAAAAAATCTATTGATGAATTTGACAAGGTATATATACATATCTGATCAGTTCCACTTCCACCAAATTAATCTTGCATGAATCAAGTTTACATAGTATATATTGCAGATTATGTGGGGAGAAGTTGATAATTTAGTTTATGAAGTTGGTCGGGATGAGAATAAGCTATTGACATGGGGTTTGAGCAAATCGATATTTCAAGTGATGTTAGGCATTGCCATGTTGACTTCTCTTTCTGGACCTCTGAAGACGAGCATCCAACAATTCTCACATGCCATTGGCGTGCCGGCCTTCTTCGTCTCCTTCGTGGTCGTCCCAATTTCCTTGAATGCACTCTCAGCAATATCAGCAATATTCCCAGCAAGCCAGAAGAGCTCAAGAACATCTTCTTTGACATTTTCGGAGGTACTTAAATTAATTACATTACATGTTTTTATTTCATTATGGATGAGTACTGCTCCTTAATTTTGGCAGATATATGGTGGAGTGGTGATGAACAACATCATGGGATTGTCCACACTCTTAGCTATTGTGTACATAAAGGGATTGAGATGGGATTATTCAGCTGAAGTGCTCACAATTTTGGTGGTTTGTGCCATAATCGGTATTATGGCATATACGCAAACTACATATCCACTGTGGACATGCTTCTTGGCGTTTTTCCTCTATCCCTTCTCCTTGATAATGTATTATGTTTTTCAGTATGTCTTAGGTTGGAATTAATATTGGAGCTAATACCATATAGGGGTTTATTTGTTAGGGGTGAGAGATTAGGGTGTCGTATGAATATTATACACCCTAATACCATATTTGCTTCAAAACCTTTATACAATAAATTAAGGAGGATTATGTATTTATGTACTATATCTTTTGGACTCTGTATACTATAATAAGTGATTCAAGGGTTAATTTCACAAATTTTATTATATATAGCAAAATAATTTGAGCTCATACCTCGATATTAGGTCCTACGTGGCATCACCATAATTCTATAATTCTATTTATCTAAATTCTTTATTTTTATATATTTTGATATTTTTTAATTAATAAGAACTGTAGAATGTGATATTGATGGAAACAATATATTATTAAAACAAACTCTAATTTTGTATTCCTATTGGAACAATAATTCTATATTTAAACAACCTCTAACTATAAAGTAATTTTTGTACGTTGGTTTTTTTTTTAATTAGATATAATGTGATATTGATGGAAACAATATATTATTAAAAAAAATTGTATACAAATTGAGCCGGACCAATTAACAATTACATAGAGAAATTTGAAAAGAAAGGTAATATTTCAACTATTCTTTTGAGCTTGATAATAATTGATTGTTAATATTTCCATTACTTTTTTGAATTTTACAATTATTACAAGAGAAGATGTCAATTATTGATCACATACCTTTGAACACCATCGACGAGAAAGCAATGAATAAAAAGTAATTGTCAGAATCCTTCGTTTATAGATTCAAAAAGACAAATTGAGTAAAGAAGGATTAGAGATGGTCTTAATCGATGAATGAGTAACTATACTTTACATTCCTACTTTGCTCATTTAACTACTCAATAAGGTCACAAATAAATATTTAGATAACATGCTGGTGACAACTCCTACTAACCTATTGTTTCTTCGTGTTATTATTAGATACTGTATGAAGATAAAATTTGTCCCATGTTCATAAAGATGGTGTTGATCAACAAATGTTATCAACAAATGCCTTAAGGAAGTCATCAACAAAGGCCTTAAAGAAATAAAAACAATTTCAGTTTTTGATTTCCATTATATAGCAAGCTATTAAAAATTTCTTCACTTTTTTCATAATTTAATGAACAATTATTTTTAGAATGCATTACCTATTTAATTCAATATAGGACGTAATTTGTGCATCTTAGCATAAAGTCAATTTAACTTATGATTGTTAATAAAGTATATACACGTACATAGATATTTTTATTTGTTTATAGATTGCATATAATAATTACACAATTTAAGCGAATTATAAATTACCAGTTAATTTGTAAGTTATTTTTCTTCTTGAATAACTAAATGTAAAATGAATGAATAACCACATCGATAATTGGTTGTCTTTACTTTTGTTTCTCCTTTTTAAGACTCTCATTACATATTACTGTCTTATTTGACTTTAATTAAAATTTTCATGTATCAAACAAGATTGGTTCGTGCATGCGGCAGTACTGCACAAAACACCAACAATATCATTAGCTACGAGTACGTATTCCATGATTTTGAGGTAAATTTATAAAACAAACTATTTTTCAAATTCTTGTCAGAATATGAACAAAAGGTATATAGTTTCCCATTATCGTATACATACTGCGATTATATAATACGAAAATGTATGTCTCCAGTTATTATGTAGGTCGTCGATGTGCCTGCACGTCTCATAATTTCACTGGTTTTTTCAAATTCAAGATTATTAGATAATGTAATTTTGATATTACACCAACAATTATCATGAATTTATAAGTAAAAAGTATGTACTTAATCTTGATTTTTTTTTACTCCATTGTTATTTTTTAAAGACATATATGTGTCATACGAATATAAATGTTTTTCGTTGACAACCAAAAATGGAAATAAGTGAATATTTTTTATGGTCACAGAGGGTACTTTTTTTCATTAAGACGTACCAATACCAATTGTTTGATTATGATGCTCAATTATAAATATTATGACCACATTATCTATAAATATATATGTTTCTCGTGCACCGCACGGGCACAACACTAGTATATAGTAACCTCCATTTTTTCCCGCCTAAATTCACTTTCTGTATATAGTAAATTTAATTTTCAATTACTTTCATATTATTTTATGCATACATTAACAAATACTAATATTAAAATCATAGTAATTAAGTTAATAATCATAAATTAATTGGTTTATTTTTAAATTTGTAAACTCGGTATCCGTGATATGGAAAATCCGTGTGTTGAGTTAAGTTATAACCTTAATTATCATTTATTTAGTTTCCATTTTGCTATCTCTTCGTTTTTGTAAATCTGTACATATCATTAAAAAATATAAATATATACTCAACCGCTTATGGAATTTCATCAAATCACCATCTGATATCATATTTTTTTTCAATTTTATTTTTAACTCAATTCATTGTATTTAACATCATCTTATCTTATACTCCCTCCGTCCACGAAGAGTGTTCCACTTTTGCCATTTTGGGTGTCCACAAAGAGTGTTCCACTTTCCTT
>JAYJMF010000080.1:3778262-3790970 GCA_036873715.1 Salvia sclarea
ATGGCTTAGAATAGGAGCGGCAAACAATAATAGGGACGACAAACAACAAACGGCTCCGCCATTGGTTTCGAAATTAACATAAAAATAAAAAAAATAAAAAAAATTGACCGGTCAACGGATTTGACCCGGTCAACGATTTGACCCGGGTCAAACCCTGTCAAACCGGGGCGGATCCGACCACAATGTTGTGGCCGGCCGCAGGAAAGTAATTGCCATGCAGATATACATATGTCGACAAATATCGCATACATAAATCCAACTTTTTTCAACAATTTCACATATATCATCCCATCTGGTGGCACAAGAACAAATTCTTGTTCCCCACCCACATGATATGTAGTGCCATTCAAATGTTAGTATTGTGCATTTTGGCATCATCTGTATCGTTCATATATAGTATTATTTAGCACAATACATACAAATACGATGTTGTAACGTGAAATTATGCTTGAAACAAAATTACACAATTTTGCGTCATTCAGAAAAATCTCACTAAGACGCGAAACTGCATGCAATCTACAATGACGTATGATACGAGCTTATCGTATATATAATAGTTTATTTAGGCTCCGTTCTTTTTGATGGAAAAATTATCATGGAAAAATGAGGAAAAATAAGGAGGAAGAAAGAGTAAAACTCCTTTTTTTAGATAAGGAGATGGAAAAGAAGGAAAAATTTAAAGGCAAATGTTCTCTTTTCCCCCATTTTCCCATGATAAATTTTCTATCTAAGAGAACGGAGCCTTAATGTATTTATTATTTGGTTTATATTGTATTGTTATTATATAGTTTTCTTATTTGATAAGTTAATTAGGCATCCTAGATGCATTATGTACGGTTTGTATATTCGTTCTTATAAATAGTTCATTGTTTTAGGATTTTACATATCAAAAAGTTAATACCAAGTTTCTTATCTCAATTTTTATTCTATCTCTCTTTCTTTCTCAATCTCTACGTCTATTCTTCTCAATCTTCTCAAATTCTCGTCTCTCTTCCTAAATTCTATTATTTGGAGCAAAATACACGCTATAGTTGTATTTCTTGATACCGGGGTTATATCTCTCAATGAAAGCACCAATTGATACGACCCCGGTATTTTTGCTCCAAATAATAGAATTTAGGAAGAGGAGAGACGAGAATTTGAGAAGATTGAGAAGAATAGACGTAGAGATTGAGAAAGAAAGAGACATAGAATAAAGATTGAGATAAGAAACTTGGTATTAACTTTTTGATATGTAAAATTCGAGGCACATTTACGTTAGACCAGCCTAACGTTAGGTCCGACCCAATTAATATATAAATAATGAGACCAACAACAATAATAGGGGCGACAAACAACAAACGGCTCCGCCTTCGGCTTCGATAATTAATATATAGATAATGAGACCGACAACAATTATGCTTTTACAGATCGCTCTGGGTTCGCCTTCGGCTCCGCCTCGCTCGACTCATGACTTAGAATAGGAGCGGCAATGTTAGGTCGACCTAACGTAAATATTTGTCATTAATAAAAAAGAAAAAAAATCACAAAATAATGTCGTTTTTATTCACTTGATAGAAAAGTTACGTTCACATATGAATTTGGTAGTCTTAATCGCACTTTGATCAACAATGTCAAATTAAATGGCCATCAATTTTTCGACGTAGCAAATATCGTCCCATTTTATAATTTTTTAAAGGTTGACTCATAAAATAACTAAAGGTACGATGGTCGACCATAACCATAAATGAATAATAAGCATAGAAGGTGTTGCAAGAAAATTGACTAACGATCAATTTGCCAATAGGTTTATTTAATAACACAAAAATTTGCGTTAGTCCGGCCTAATGATTAGGCCAATTGTTTGTCGCTCCTATTCTAAGTCATGAGTCGAGTGAGGGGGGCCGAAGGCAAACCCGGAACGAGCTCAAAAACAAAATTTTCATTATCTGTATATTAATTTGGCCGGCCTAGTACCGTCATAACATAATTAAAAAAAAAAAAAGTAGATGGAAGAACCATTTAGAGTTGAGAGATTATAGAGAGCCCAAAGAGGTAAAACAAAATAATTTTGTTAATTAATGGCGGAGGGTTCGAGGTTTGAAACCAAATTAGTCGAGCGGTTTGAAGCGGAGCTCATCTTTTCCAGAGCACAACGCGATGAGTCAAATCACGGGTGGTGGAGTCATTGTGAAGCCCCCGATTCGGTTTTCCCCATTAAGATTTGCTTCCTTCAATTTGAATCTCCTAACTCACTCTTCTTCGTATACTAAAGCGATTAGCATTTCACGCCCTCTGAAATTGGTTGCTGCTGCTTCCATGGCGAGTGAGCAGAGTTCAGTCGAGGCGGCTACCTCTGTGCCCAATTCCTCCATCAAGCTCCTCTTCGTTGAAATGGGAGTCGGCTACGATCAGCATGGGTGCCTCTCTCCTTTTATCTTTGTGCCAGTGCCATCTATTTCTCATTTTTTGCCTTTATAATTATTTTAACTGAAATACAGGCAGGATATTACATCAGCGGCAATGCGAGCTTGTAGAGATGCTATTTCATCCAACTCAATTCCTGCTTTCAGAAGAGGTAGATTTAGTTATTTTGCATCATACTCCTCGCTCAATTTTACTTCTTTCTTACTTATACACATGTCCACCCAATTTCTTAAATGTTGCTCAACTTCCTTTCTTCTTTTTGTTTTCTGTTGGTTTTGAAATTGTAATCATCTTCCATTCTTCTGATGAGTTTGAGTTGATAATCGAATTTCTGAAACATCTAAAGCCTTGATAGGAATATGGAATCTGGATATTTTGTGGTGTATGCAGCATACTTCTCTATTGAGAGATTTTTCAAATGGGATGGTTGAACTCTATTTTTAGATTGTTATGCCTTTGTTTACCATATATGAGCCAAACATAGTGTTGAAATTGTTAATATCTTTGCTTACAAATAGTATTCGTGACGGTTCTGTCTGAAGTATCACAACACACAACAAAGATTTGTGGTCTAGTTTGAACGATAGCAATCAGAAAATGCTTTTGTTTTCCTCATTCATGACAGTTAATTCTTTCTCTTACCCTTTTTCAGGTTCTATACCTGGTGTTTCATTTAGTGAGATGAAACTACAGATTAAATTGGGAGTCCCTCGGCCTCTCCAGCATCTGTTGGATATGAATAAGGTCAAGTCAGTTTTCCCTTAGTAAGTCACTGCACCTTTTCAATTGTTTTTCTTATGATTATCTACCTGTTTCTGATCATTTATGCTTCAACAGTGGAGCAATCACGAATGTTGAGGTTGTGGATGGCGGACTCATCTGCTCGAGTGGTGTGGAAGTTGAGGAAATGGGAGATAAGAATGACAATTGCTACATTGTAAATGCTGCTGTCTATGTTGGTTACTGATTTGATGCTGGCTATCGAGGTTCGCTTCTCCTTCCCTTCATTTATGCTGAAAATATGATCTAAATTACTCGTCTCTTATTGATCCGCAGTAACATCTTTTGTGAAGAAAATCATGATCCCATCTATTTATGGCGAAGGGTGTCAAAATCATATTTGTTGCGCGTCTCTTAAAATGCTCACACTAATGAAGCTCAACCACACACACAAGCATGTATATGCACATTTTGATTTGGAAATAGTTTAAATTTGCTGCTGTGCTAATCCATTGCGTGCATGCTACATCTCATAGTTCATGTGTGCTTTATTTGCTTTGAACATGCAGCATAAAGAAGCTCCATTTCAATACCACCTTGGTCTACACTATATTTAGATGGACAGCAAGAGTGATCCCGATTTCATCACTAGGATGTATATGAATATGAGTATGCTGATGCTCTGTTTTTAATTGTAGTATGTTTTAATATGGCCTTTTATGGAACATCGCGTTGAATTATACGATATGCTATGTTTTCTCCACCATATCTCATTTCACGCTCATCAATGAACATTACCATCTAATTTTTCCACAAAAACCAGAGCACAGGAATTTCAATCTGTAAAAAAGAAGAAACACCATTTCCTTTTCATGCAATCAGTGGATATTTTTACACTTGAAAAATCATCTCCCCCCCTTATTGCTTCAATCAAACTAATCACAGTTGGTTCTTAGTAATTGTCACCCTAACCCAAACATATAAATACAAGCAATCAATTATAGACAAGAAACACAAATCCCTAGCTCACATAACAAGAGCTGCATAGAGAAGCTGGTTCCATGTATCCGGCAACCCAGGGAGGCACCAGTGACTACAATCGACGCCGGCATGATCGCCGCTATAAGCGGATGGATGAGCATCCTTCCTCAGCTGAGACAGAAATGTAATGTCGAGCAAATACACGCGTTTCTGCATTTTGCTCAACACCCTGTTGACAACCTCCACCTCTGCGGGTGTCCCCCCTGGATACGTGGACCCTTCCAACGGCTGCTGCTCGCCGTTGCAGTTCTTGGATGCCGCCTTCCAGTCCCTGCCTCTGTCCAACACAAGAGAAAAAGAAACAGCTTAGTTCAGCCATAATTTCAAGTACCTGGAGATGGGCCAGCACTGTGCGAGTGACAACTTACTGATAGTGAGTGGGAGAGATCCCCTGGAAGAAGACTTTGGTCTTTGCAGGGTCGACGTTGAGGTCAACCCAGCGGCCCCAGGTGCTCAACCCTTTGAAGAAGGCGACGAGGCGGTTCATGTCCTTGGACACGGTGGAGCCGTCTTGTATGTAGTCCCATCTACAAGCACAGCCATGCATCATGTTATCTTGGTACGAGGTGGTTAACATATCGTAATCATAGAGAGAGAGATGGAAGAGTTCGTACGATTGAGCTTTCCCTTTGTGAGTCCACCAATGCCATGAGTTGAACACTAGCATGTCCATTCCTCTCCACGCATTGCCTTGTTCAATCGAGTCCAGTTTCAACACTCTTCCTATTTTTTCTCGCGTTATGTCTACTAAATATGGTGATCGGTATAGTAGCAGCGTAACTCTATAATCCTGAAATCAAATCAATCAAGAATAGTAAGGACAAAGGCCACTTGCTCAAGTTTCAATTGTGACTTGAAGAACTCATTAATAGATAGTGTTTGGGTTTAGGCTGGGCTGGCAGAGAACTCTTTATTGTTATCGCGCTGGAGATTAGGACGCTGTGGCCCGTTTCATTTAACATATTTAGTTTATTCAGTTGATCATTTTCACGATTTCCCCAAAACTGTCGGAGGAGCATAATTTTTTTTTTCTTTTTTATCTTGGATAAGGGAGAGAAATATTGAGAGACTTTGTTGAACTACTGTTTGTTGTGTGAAACCTATTCTGGAGGCTCATTGGTTGAAGAATTATAGCCTTTTTCTAACTAATAATAAGCATCAGATTCTACTAATTGCAGAATAAAAGGATTCAATTCCACGTTGATTATTGTAGTTTTTGATAATTAAGCGACAACAATAATGGGTCTTATATTTGAGTAGTGTCAACAATAAGAGCGTCGGTAAAGAATTTAAAATAGTAAGTAGTATATAAAAATGAATGTTAATTATCTACGAAAAATTAAAGACCTGGAATGTTAGGGAAGAAAGGGTGCCCGTTCTGACGAAGGAATACTTAGAATTGGGAGAAGCAGCATGAAGCATACAAGCGAGAGAGAGCCACTGGTTCAAACTCAAGGAGTCGCCCACAAACATAATCTTCTTCCCGCTCCACTTGTTTAAGAAATCCACCCCATTAAACCTGCAAATTAACATGACGTTCTCCCTCAGAAACATGTATAGTCATAGAAGAGAGGGGGTTAATAATAATATATAAAACCTGGGCAGGTTGCAGGAGTTGGGCTTCCAGGAGAACTTGAGGAACTGCTTATCGGGTCGCCCGTATTTGATGCAGTCGAATTCGGGGTCGATAAAGGGGCAGCTCGAGGAGTCGTAGAGCGGGTATGAAGGGTCCGGGATCCATCTACCTTGGAACAGATTGCAAGAGCTCGCTAATTGTGTTTTGTTGGAGTAATCCGATGCAGCAGGGTGGAGGAGCAACACTAAAAACAAGGCCTTGATGAGAATGAGGGATTGCCGGTGGTTAAAAGAGGAGGGCATTGTCACTGTTTTCCCACAGACAGAGAGAGAGAGAGAGAGAGAACAAGAGTATCAAGGCAAAAAAGCTGCCTCCCAAGAATCATGTCGTGACCATTGTTGGTCATATATATTGGGTTTGAGGGGTCACATGGTTCATTTAGCGTAATGTTGTCGAGATGGGTTTAATGTGTGAGTTGGAAATTGTTGGAAGCATTCGAGTGAAAAAAAAAAAAGTGTTGTGTCCTCAGACTATTCAAGATTTTCGATGCTAAATAAAGTAACTCCCTTTTTTTATTCTTTTATTTTTGTATTTCATTGCCGCGCATGTCACGGGATTTTCAATAACATTCTCTTTCACGTTTCTCTTCTTGGAAGTTGGAACTCAAACCAAACTGTTATGCGTTCTTCATTTCTTATTACTGCAGACTATACAACTTATTTTTGCATTCATCATTGTTTTAGGATCTTCTATATATTTTAATTTGTTACAGAAATCTATGTATAGGATAGGATAATTACTCATTTTTTCAGTAATCTATGTTTATTTTCAACCTCTTGTATGTTTGTAGCACGCCAACTAATTACAAGTCTCGATTAATTGTGAAATAGTTAGTTAAATCCTAAACTTTGAGCATGTATGAAGTCCCTGCCAAACAGAGGCAGAGCTATTAAGGGGCATGAAGAGCTTAAGCCCGCGCGCCAACAAAATTTTTATATTTGTGTGTGTATTGGTCTAGTGGTAGGAGGTTAATGCCCGGGTCAAAGGTCCTTCGAGTCCTCTGTCACACAGCCTTTAAAATTTCTGCATTTATTTAACTAATCATGGAAAGATATATTCAAATGAAAGATATGTCTGTGGAGCCATTGTTATGGTAAATAACGTGCCATAGTCCTGTTATAATTAATTATCGATTCATCAAATGGAAACAACCAATAAAACTTATTAGGATTTAGGAGTTAGGACGACCCAATAAATCTAATAAGTAGTCTCGTTTGCTAGTCACTCTACATCCATAACTTTTTTTGGTGGCAAAGGGGCCAAAGAAATGATGACATATGTAATCCATATCTATATATATCTGTTTTGAAAGAGTTTCGTTTATAAAAATTTGGTTTCCCGTCATATATTTAATTTAGGGGCAATAATACGATGGACGTAACTATTAAAATAGTTATTTTAAAATAGTAAAAAATAAATTAATTCATTAATATAAAATGATAAGGAAAACAAATTGCCCGTCATTTTACGAATTTACACTATTTTACGATTGTCAATTCTTGAATGGTGTATTTTACACTTCATTTTACAATTGGTACTGTATGTGCCAAGTCATGAAATGGTATATATGTAAAAACACCATTTTGAGCTTTTGCACGATTGAATTTGTGGAATTGATTTTTGCACTTTATTTCGCGACTTGCACATGCCAATTCATGAAATGAAGTGTAAAATGTAATATTTCAGGAATTAACGTGTGTTAATTCGTGAAATGAGGGAGTTATTTTTATCTTTTAATATTGACAGACCATTTATTTTTGTTATAGGAATTTTGGGCTATTTTGATACATTTTCTCTAGTACAATGTGTTATCTTATATTTTAACCGTTATTATTGTATAGGAAAGATCACTTTAAATCCTAAATTATATTTATTTTATTATAAAAAATATTTTGAATTTTAGCAAATATTCTTTTAAATCCTAATCTATTAACTTTTTATCAAAAAATATTCTGCATTTCATTTTACAGCCTCCAGAATCCTTTAGCAATGAACAAAAATCATTCTTTCCGACATGTATACTTGAAGGCCGAAAAATGAACATGAGATATTTTTGAAAAAAAAAAAAATCAACATAGATACTTGGGTTTCTTAGCAATCACGAAAAATGAACATATAATATTTTTGATAACTAACAAATTAAGATTTTAAAAAGTATTTATAAAAATTCAAAATATTTTTAATAAAAAATTAATAGTTGAAGATTTATACAAATATTTATTAAAGTTAAAAATATATTTTTTAAAAAATTAAATAAAGAGAATATAATTCAACATTTAAAGTGATATTTATTCTTATTTTTATATATGTCAAAACAATAAAAAATTAGATTAGAATAATAAAGTGGCTGGGAGGGAAGTAATGATTGCATATTGACAATTTGTGTAGCATGGCCCAACGCACCAAGAATTAGAGACTCGTCGCCACCAATCATAGCATTAGCATACACATTATATATAAACAAATGGGACAAGTTGCAGAAGGAGCTGTAAGCCATTGCATAGTGATTTTTTAGATGTGGAAACAATCTAAGATGGTTTAACAAATGGATTTCCCACTTGTCCAAATATTGTAGCTTCTTTCACGGAAAGCCACCACGACCATGTGTTCTGTTCCATTCATCTTCATAATTAATTAAGTTGGGCTCCATTTTTCATTAATTATTTAATGACTATTTTTAATTGACATTTTGATCTCGTTTGCGTGTATGATTGCGGCAATATCTTGATAATTACTAATAGTTATTGCATTTGGATTGGCTAACTTGATTATTCCATATAAAGAAAAATATATAAAAAGAAAATAAGAGTAAGATTTTATAATTTATCAATGATAATGCTAGAGGGCTTAATAATTATGTATAAATAAATCATAATAATGGTTCATTCTTAAATTAACATAATTAAAGATGGGAACTATTTTCCGATTAAATTAATCATTTTTCAGTTTTGCCGCCATCTCAAGTCTCAACTCCCCCCCTTACGATTTCTCAATCTTCTCTAAAAATCTTTGTTTTTTCCTCAAACCTTTCATGTAAGAACTTGCTGCCGTAGACACCATCGTCTATCACCGCCTCAGCCTCTGCGCGTACACCAAAACGCAGCTGCGCATCAATACCTTTTGATTTTATAGATGAGAACAAGTGGAATATAGAGAGGAGGAAGAGATGAAAATATTAATTGTTCCATTTATAATTCTAAAAACAATTTAATATATAGGAACTGTTTTTAACCATTCGCTCATGAAGATTTATGATGTATTTATCATTTTGTTGGTGAATTCATATGCTTGGATTCAAATTCCATGAAGGACGAAATTCTATTTCTCTAATTCGGTCACTTTTATGACAAATTCATATACTTATCGCAACGAATTCAACCTAAAAAAATAAGTTGGCAGTTTAGAGGTAAAAGAGGTTTGTAGATTAACCTCGTGCACATACATGATTAATGGTTAAATACATATTATTTCAAAATTGTTTTCTATTGAAAAGAACCATAGTGAATTGTAACTCGTATTTTTTCTCCGGGAAATATATAAGTAACAGTTTTTTATTTTAAATAATATTTTCAAAAGTCAGAATTCGATCGTAACGATATTTGATTAATTAATAGACCATCCTAGGTTACTACGTAAGCGTTTGATACTATCAGTCGACACGTATGTAATTGGAAATGATACAGCTATAATTAAGTGTGCATAATAGAGGCACGTACACTGCCTGCTTCAGAAAGAAAAAAAAAGCAATAATAATAACACACAAAAAAAAAGGGTTTGTTAATCATATTGTGCAATCCAAATAGTTTGTGGAGTCTAATAACTTGGCAATTTAAGTGCTGCCAATAAACAGATCATCATATATGTGCGGCGGAAAGAAGAATAACATTAAAACCTCAATTAAAACCAATCAAACAGTGACGTAAACCCTAATTATTGGCCTCTATCTTTTATTATTACGTCTACGCCCATAACAACCCAAACATCATTTATAATAACGATTTCAGTGAATAAGTTTCCATATAAAGATTTTTTTGCGATTACTTACTTTTAATATTGAAATCATTAGTGGTGTCTATCAAGTCCAATCAATTTCCCAATATGACTTTTTTTACAAGGCAAGGAATACATTGGTGGAGAGCTTTAATCATATACATCAATCTTTTATTCATCATCATGAGTACTCGGTTTGTGTTGGAAAATTTTCTTCTTGCTCGTGATTGTGTAAAACCAAATTTCAGTAGTTATTATATATAGGATATAGATTAGATCTCACAAGTTAACAATACGGAATGATTGAATTTTATTTCTAACTTGGGTTTAATTAATTTTACTTTTCTTAATAAAGGAGTTTTGCGCACACCTATTAACTTTACCTAGTTAGTAGAGTAGTATTTTATTGTCGGTAAAATCTAGCTCAATTAGCTACGCAGAGATACTTTGAAATTTTCCTTTCTGAGGTCAATTCTCCTAAATCCTATGCCAAAAAATAATGTACCAAATAGGTTGGGATGAAGAGAATAGTTCTTTTCTCTTCTATTTTCTTATTTCTTAGAATCTTACTCTGCACGCCTAATTGTGTTTTGGGCGCTTCTTGAAAATAAAAATTTGTTTGGGGCGGCCTCCCGCTCACACACACGTTGAGCAACCCCCGCTAAATAATTTAATTAATAAATTAAATTGTTCACTTTATTTTAAATATTATCGTTTTTATCATAAATATTAGTATTAATTAATAAGTAGTACTCCCTCCGGAAATTTTGAGTTGACCTCCTTTTTTCTGTGCACGAAAATTAAGGAGTATAATAAAGAATAGTTGAATAATGAATAAAGTGTAATAGTCCCACCAAATTTGAGTATATTAATTTTTTAATTAAAAAAAGAGTTGTGATAAGTGAACACCTAATAGCCACAAAAAATTGGCCACATCCAATTTAATTACATGCATTTATAATGAGAACAAACAGTCAAACACGTCCACCAAAGAAGCATGCAAACAAATTCTCTATGTTTTGAATTTAAATTTAGCAATTTGCAATTTAGTAGTCAATTTATTAATTTTAGCTCAAATTTCGGAAGGATGCATAACTTTCATTTAGATATCAAGTAAAATACAATATTTTGATTGTATCTACGGTACTCTCGACAATATATATCTTACATGAGATTAAGTAACAAAATTAATTAATTTAAGAAATATATTTTATCTTTCATTCAATAAAGAAAATTAATTAATTATCATAAATTGTTAAAATATAGTTATCTTGTTAAAATCATACATTGACTTTTTAATATTTCCTTTTTGTAATTACTTAAGTTCAACTTGGACGAACATTAACTTATGCTTGTTAGAAATATATAGGAAATAAATAATCTTAGTTTAATTACATATTGAATTCATGTTTTATACTCGAATCGAGATTAATTGTGTGCATATTTAAATAAGTAATTGTACTTTTGGTAGGAACTTTATTGCTTGAAATGGAAATGGACCAAGTCTAAAGGTCCACCTTAAATGGCAAAAAGGGTCAAGTGTAAGTTTCCGGAAGGAATATCACTTAAAACAACTTCAGTCTCAAAATTGACCCGAATTTTCTACGGTTTGATTGGACCCAATCAAACACAATTAAACACAATTTGGCAAACTTAGGTAAAACCTTCCCACGTCTTGCAACAAAAAACATCTAAATTAACCACGTATGTTGCACGACTTTAAAATTATATTTAATGCTCTTAAAAGCATTTTTAACGTTTAGCTGAATATATGTGCCCATGGCGCTCATATATGTTCAACAATTCAACTACGATCGATTTAACAGCATGCAAAGAAGTGCCAAAGGAAATTTTGGATTTATACAATTACACAGGTATTGTTACTAACCAAAAGCCAGCTAATTAAATCCTCAACAGTTGGAGAATTTAATTTGAGTTGCTCCATCTAGCTGTCCAGTTTATGACAATAAAGTATAAATAAGTTAAGACTGTCCTTTTACACTTGCGCCGCCGTTTCCTACTCAATCAAAACTACTAGCTCGTACATAAATTTTCTTACAGTTTGCACAAATTTATTAAGTTAAATACTATGCTATATTTAACATGTCGATCATGATGAAACAAACTCCCATGCAATTATATATAATTAGGATCGTAATTTTAATAATAGTTATAATAATATAAATAAAAGTACAATTATATATGTTCAACAGCAACGCCAGCATATTTGACTGTTCCAGAGTAGGTATAGGCTTTTCTTTATTCTTTATACTATTTTTTAAAGGTTTATATCCATTGGCGGCCACCCACAATTAAGATATGTTTTCAATAGAAAAGTAGAACATGTTTAATTGAAAATAGGATTCCATAGATAATAATACATCTTTATGCACTGGCTATTCAAAGTGATAGACCAGTTACGTCAAGTTTTGTCTCCGGGCGGGGGAGAAATATTGGCCTCTATTTGTATATTAAAATATTTATCCTCTCAAAATACAATATTACTTTTTTTTATCGGACAATGTTAATTATTAGTAGTTAGTGTTGGAATTTTGGGAATATATAGCAATATAAATTCATATTTATTTATGGTATTTCTATAATGAATTTATGGAAATTAATTGTAGATTTGGAATCTAAATTTTGAGTAGGGTAATTTAGTGTATTTGATTGCCAAAATCCAAGTTGGGATGAAAGAACAATTAATATACAAAGAATTGACTACAAAATGGAAAAACAATGAATGGGAATGGTTGCCATCCCACATTGGAAAATCAAGAGAGTTGAAAGCTATATTTAAACCAAAAGCCATCTTAAGGAGTTATCAAGTGTGGTTCACCTATGGTGCACCTTAGTGGACTTTTGTGTTGACTTTTATGGTTAACCCAAAACCACTACGAGGATGGTGCGAAGCA
>JAYJMF010000080.1:3791070-3801359 GCA_036873715.1 Salvia sclarea
ACGAGGTCTTCTCCTAGTGGGATTCGACTTTGAGGCTCACCCTGATTTTCCATGTTTATCTTTGGGTGATCCGAGTCGACTATCCACACCTTGACTTTGGCTTTTAGAATACTGATAGCTTTAGGTCACTCGTTGGGCCGAGATCGATGGGCCGACATCCTTTCTCTGAGCTTGACCTCGTTAATTTGGGCCTAGCATTTGGGCTTGGTCTCTAGACCTGGACCGATATCCTATCATCAACGAATCTCAATATTATTTAATGAATAAACTCACTTAATCTCCATGTATGGAAAAAGATTCTAATACTATGAATTAATTATTACATCGCCATAAATAATTCTTAATAAAGCTAAATATGAGATATACAATTTCATATTGGGCCAAAGATTTCAGACTTCTTAAAACTAAAATCAAATCAGTGACCCAACTATCCAAGGAAAGCCCAAATTTTGGAAAGTTGGAATGATAGAATCAAGCCCGGAAGAAAATATCATTTTTTGGGGAAATAATTCAATTTTGGAGGTCTTTGAAAACATCCGACCAATGAGAAGCCCAAATTCTGCCACGTCATGGGAGCTCCTGACAACCACTGAAAATTGGGAGAAAATCTTCACAAGCCCAACAGTTAATCCGAAAGGGATAATAATAACTGAAAAGGCCATGGCCGCCGCTTCGACCTCCGCCGCCTGCCTATCCTATTCCTTATCAGCCGCCGCAACCCCCCACAAGCAGCACACAATCCCCAAACTCCACGTCACCTCCAGATCAGCCCGCTCCTCCACGAAGCTCCACGTGTCGTCCTCGAAGGCGGTCGGCGCGGCAAGCAGCAGCGAAGAGAGCATATTCTTCGACGGCGGGGCCCACTACGGCGACCTGGTGGCGAACCTGGTGCTGGGATTCACGCTGGTGTGGCTGCCGCTGACACTGGCGGCGGTGTTCAGGGCATTCTTCCTGCGATACAGATTCACGGACGCGAGGGTGACCGTGATATCCGGGCTGACCGGGCAGGACAGGAGCGACTTCTCCTACGAGGTTGTCAAGGATGTTCAGGTGGTGCCCAGGTTTATTGGGGAGTGGGGTGACGTCATCATCACCTTGAGAGATGGCACCAAGGTTGATCTCAGGAGCGTGCCTAAGTTTAGGGAGATCGCTAATTATTGTTTGGCTATGGCTAATAAGCCTCAAATTGTCAACGAAACTGCCACCAAAGGATTCTAAGTTTTTCTTCTTTTTTTGTGTAGTGTGTGACTGAAAATTGTGATGTTTTGCGAATGTGAATCCAGATTTTGGTATCTTCATTTCATTCTCGTATGTGTTCCTTTGTAAATTGATACGCATGATTCTCAACTCAAATCGGTATTTGTTTCATTTGATTTGCTTCAGTTTCGCTACTTCGTTGAATAACTATTCTTTCCAATGGCTACAATCATGGAACAACACGCACGAATATAAGATCGATCTCATTGTTATTAGGAAATGAGAATGAGTGACTGATTCATGTCAAGTCATCACTTGACATGTCTATTATTCAGGATGTAAAGGAAATGGTAAATTAATGTTGGAATTTTGGGAATAAATCCATATTTATTTATGGTATTTTCATAATGAATTTGTGGAAATTATTTGTAAATTTGGAATTTATATTTTGTGTAGGGTAATTTAGTGTATTTGATTGCCAAAATCCAAGTTGTGATGAAAGAGCAATTAATGTACAAAGAATTGATTACAAAATGGAAAAACAATGAAAGGGAATGGTTGTCATCCCACATTGGAAAAACAAAGGAGTAGATATATATATATATATATATAAATCAAATGATTCTTTAAAGAGTTATCAAGTGTGGTACACCTATGGTGCACCTTAGTGGACTTTTGAATTGACTTTTATGGTTAACCCAAAACCACTACGAGGATGGTGCGAGTCCGAGCATGTGCACGCCGCACTTGTCGCAACGGACGCTTCGTACGTGCATTGAGGAGCCTTTATTATTTTGCGATGAAGGTGGCTCGATATCTCTCGCCCATGACTCAGTCGGATTGGACGCACGCGGACCAAGAGCCGCGACGCCTCGCGCACGAACCGACGCCTCGGGTCGGGTCCGTTGACATGGCAGCGAATGGATAAGGTGATACACAACATGCGATGTGGCGGATAGAGGCGCCACGTGGCGGATGGGGTTGGAGGCGGTTGTAACCGCCGGCTCGGGTCAGACTGGCCGGTTCGGAGCGAACCGACGCGATGGTTCGGACCGCAGCCCTTGGGCCTGAACCAAGGTGTTGGTTCATGGCTCTCCAGGTTGCAGGTCGCACCCTTTCGAACAGCCACCAATGGCCTATAAATAGGCCCCTCCTCCAATGGAATTTTCACTAAGTTTTTCAAACTCGAATCACTCATTCACAAGCATTCGATCTATGTGTTAACGTAGAGTCGAACCTCTTATCTTGTTCATACATCATCCTAGTCGAGTCTAGGAGTTTATACTCAGTCCCGAGTATCTAGCATCGACTTTCTTTTTAGTCTACATTTCTATCTTCTCGTATATTTATCCATTTCCGACCCAACCTAATTTACAGTTAGTTCACCAAGCACCGAACACTCCTAAATATCATCACCAAGCCTCCTTATAACTCCATTTTTAAATTCGTTCTCAAAGGGAATCGAACCCGAATCTTTCACTAAGAGAGGAACCCGGTGACCAGTAGGCTAAGCCCCCTGGTTCAAAATACAATACTACTACTCCTAGTTAGTACGTAGATATGTGAAAGGATCATCATGTTAGTTTATTTCGAAAAAATCAATTATATGTAATTTAAACTTTTAGCCTTTTCTTTATATCTGCTTTTCCATGGTAGGAGTATTATTTAAGAAGTATATGTCTTATTAAGTCATTTTTCGTACCCAAATCTCTCATCTTATATCAGTAAGTGCTTATGCTCTGTTGAATTTATATGTACGTTTTCCTTATGAGAGTTTTACCAATTCCGATGGAAGAAATGTGGTAAAATTTTGGGTTCAATGTTTTGGCAAAGTTTATTTGGTGGAGTGAGAGTGTATGAATAATCATTTAAAGGGAGAAATGAAAGCGGATTAGTTAAGCCTTATCTGAACAAATAATTATTAGTGCGAGTCAACCTACTCTAGTGTGGGTTCGGGTGAAACAGTGAATCAAAGTTGTTTTTGTGTTTGATGGGTACTACTTGAAAAGTGTGGTTCAACTTGCTATTGAGAGGAGTTTGATACCTCAATTGCGTGCAGACCGTGACAAGAATATTTCTGTATTATTTGGTATGCCGTGACAAACTAGTAATAGTCAACCTTTAAGGGAACTGACAAACCAAATTTATGGCATGTACAAATAATGTAAGTTCACGGAATCACATTGGTTTGTGCTGATTTATTAATCTTCTTCTTGCTCCGGAATCTATTAATTAATTAGCCCTTTTCAATACTGTCAACGTTTTGGAGCCCCACCTAAAATGTGTGGGTGTGGCCACCTCATTCTTTTGGATGGACACAGTTATTTGCTTATAAAATAAACACAATTTAAGCAAAATTCCATTTTAATGACGATGCAGGATTTATTCAATTGTTGAATTTGGTCATGAAACTAACATGTCTTTCTACTCCTGTCCTATATTTGCACTTGGTCAGCGTAAGCCATCTGATATGATATGATTTATTATATCGTAGACAGTGGACATAAATAAGATAGTGACACAATTTAAAGATGTGTAACATTGTTTTATTCTCCAGGTCTGACTGAGGCATAATAATGAATTTAGGCCCAACTCTACAATGATGCGGCCGAGAAGCCCAAAATAGAAGCCCATGAAATTGAAGATAAGGCAGCGAAACCCCTGAATAAGGATAACAAGATCGAAAGGAAAGGGAGAGAGAAGATACAGTAGTACAATGGCGTCCTGCTTTTCGGTGGGAACAACTCTGTGTTACAGAGGGAATATTTCAGCTTCGCTGTCACTAGCTTCAAGAACAGTTACTTCTCTTTCACTGAAGGCGCAGATTTCTCGTGGGACGCTCCATTCTGCCTTCACCCCCTCCTCTCTTTCTCTCTCTTCCGCTTCTTCCTTCTCAGGTTTTTTCCTTTTGTGGGATTGTTTGTGCCTTTTCTGTTCAAAATTGCCCAACAGTAATTGATTGTTCCATCATTTCATAAATTTCGGTTTTCTGAGGTGCTTGATTTTGATCTGCCAGAACAAATTGCAGGAGACTAGGGTGTCTTTTATTCCTATTGCACATATGCTGTGTTGTTGATACTAATATATTTGAAACTCGAAGTGGCTCTACAAGAATCTACACATTGCGTGGCCGTGACCCTTTGAATTGATTGAATGCTGTAATTGAGCATGTTGATATGTAGGTTCTTCGTTGGGGTTGTGTTTGAATGCTGGCATTGGCAATGCAAGTAGCAAGAGGCGTGGGCTGGTTGTGAGAGCATCCAAATATTTGCTGTGTCAAACGAAGAGGAACAGATCACGGAAATCGCTTGCTCGAACGCATGGGTTCCGCAAGCGTATGAGCACCACCAGCGGGAGAGCCCTCATCAAGCGCAGACGCGCCAAAGGCCGCTGGAAGCTCTGCACCAAGACCAACCCCAACAGCGGAAAACGACCCTCATCAATTTAATGAGACAAGTATTTCTATTTTCTCTTCTCAAATGGCTCAATAGCCAGATTGCGACATTGCTAGTTGATATTTGATATTTGATGATGTTGATCTTTTCTGTTTCTTTCAAACCGCCTTCTCATCAAGTTTGTTCTTCAATGCTGAAACTTGTGCTGCTAACTGCTTTGATGTTAGTAGAAATATCGGTATTTAGCCATGTTTTGCATTAGTAGATCGTATCTCTCTCTCATGGTTAGAGATTATATCATCACTTTTTGTTTCACATTTTCTGTAATGGAAATGGTGTTGATGTTTGTTCCATCTATATATCTTGTGGAATTCCCATTTCAACATTCTTGTTGGTTGTATCTTCTGCAAAGATTTTCCTATTTAGAATGTTGCGACTTCCATTTTGCACAACAATTTTGGTTTTCAAGTAACATCTTAAATAGTCTTGGAAGAAAATGAATCGGTGGCTGCTCCAAATATCACTTCTTAACGGATTTGCTTTCTGAAAGTTGAAAGAATATATGTTCAGAAGCAAACAGTCACTATGCATGGTAAATAATAAAATAAAAATACTTGTTCATATATAGATGCAACTCCAAAAGAAAACATCATGGTTTGTGTGTGTGTTGGCCTAGTAGTAGGAGGTTAATGCTCGGGACCAAAGGTCCTGTGTTTGAGTCCTCCGTGACGCGACTGTTAAATTCTGCATCTATTTATTAGAAAATATCATGGTTTAATGTACACATCACAATCATACAGTTTCGAATTGGTATACATCGACATTGGTAATGGACTACATAAAAGTAGTTCGATGGAGCTGCGATCGTTTGGTTGAATCGTTTGTTCAACACTACAAAATCTGAAGTTTCTATCGATTTGGATATTAATTACACAAGTGGTATCCACAGTTTTTTTTTTCATTTAAATTAGTGAGATCACAGTTGAAGAACTTACTATTTAGAAAAGCTAATGCACATGCTTGATGTGAACAAATGGGGATGAAAATATTGAATGTGAAAAAACAAATGGGGATGAAAATATTGAATGTGAAAAACGTAAAATTCATTCCTAATTTACGGAATGCATATGGGCTTATATAGTGGGCTTGGAGTCCAGTGAATTATCAGGCCATGTAACTTCCAAATCTCTTATCCTTTCCAGTCACCAATTCATAATCAAATTTAACAATTAATACAAATTAATTTTTATATTAAAATACTCTATACTACTATCAAATTGAAGATTGGGACAAGTATTTTAATTTTATATATAATATATAATAGATTTAAAATAAGAAAGTTATTGTCAATTAAAGTTCGATGTTAGTTTTTAAATAACATTATTGAAAATTTGAAATTACTTTGAAAAAACTGTGTTTCCAATTTGGTTTTGATCCATTTTTCTTATATTTTCTTTATAATTTAGTTTTCTCCGTTCATAATTGAGAATGTATATGCAATTAGTGTAAGTCTAAATTTATTAATATTATAATGTTATGAATTATAACTATTTCCATGCATTATATGGTTGGAAAATTCTAGTATAAATAGTAAGGAATTATAACAAAACCAATCTTAATTTCAAATTTTCAAAGAAAATCTAGAGAAAATTCAATAACTTCTCTTTCGGTCAGAAAATGAAATATCATTAAAAAACAAAGGTAGTAGCAGTACCCAAATAAATACAATAACAAAGTTCAAAGAAAAAGCTAGAGGACCTGGCATTAAAACTTAATTTGGGAACTTTGATCTTCGATGTATCCCAGGAGGGCTCGCTGAATTTACACTCATTCCTCTATTTCCAAATTACCCAGATAGTGCAAAACCAAAGTGTCTGCAAAAACCTTTTTTCTTGCTTCTGTTTCCCCAAGTAAGTGAACATGTAAAATGAGAACATATAGAGGAAGGTCGAACACATCGAACTCCAACCCACTGCTGCAACTCGTTCCACACATCAGAGGTTCTTGAGCATAGCAGAAAAATATGGCTTGCACTCTCGTTTATCAAATGTAGGAAGCCGATTTCTCAATAAACGCCACCGAGGAAGCTGATTCAATAACTATGAATTGAAACTAAAAACATATTGATCATGAAATAAGTAACCATTGTAATTAAAAAGCACATAACAACTATGTATCTTGATTTATTACAAGCGATACATATATATAACCGAGATTCTTAACTAGGATCCAAGCTAAGATTATATTGTTCGTGAAAAAATATAATAATCAATAAAAACATTACTGCATACATAAAAAAATATAATCCTCAAAAAACATTATCCAATACATACGAAAACATCATCAGATCTGGAGAATCAATCTTTATCTTCCATCAATCAAGATCACGGATGAGATTGGATCCTAATTAACAATCTCGGGTGATGAGGATAATTTACACCACCCCCCATCTCCATAGAGCTGAAGAGCAAAATACTTCAAGGACATCGGAGGCCCAAAACAAGAAGGCAGAAGCCTACCCGATCTCGGCTCAGATGCGAAGAGAAGGCCCACAATCAAGTCTGCGAGTTATAGCTATAGTCAAGCCCAAATTACCCAACCATTTATACACTGAGAAGAGAAGGATCAGAGCTAATAAAGTCATAACTCAGAGTTGGACAACAAAGTAATTACTCAGAGCTAACCAGTTCTGAAAAAATTCACATCTTTGGGACAAAAGTTAAATGACAAGAAAGATCTGTTCCATGCACATCAACATGCAGAGCCTCCTCATTGGATGACAACTCTCATTGTGCTAACTAACAAGTGACTCTCTTGTTAGAGCATTAAATTACAAGTTTGCCCCTCGAGTTAGTGCAACCTAGATCAACACATGTACGACTATACATGAAATTACTATTTGACCCTTACCATACACCATATATAAATAGCGAGCTACCCATTTGACAAAGACTTCGACCATTCTTGCTTAAAACTCAAGAGAAGAAGCACACAGTGTTTCAGAGTATTCTTAAGTACATTTGTGCATTTCTACTCCATTCTCTCATCGTCCTTGAGTTATCTCAAGATCCAAGCCTGAGCTACCCTTACTTTTGGCAAGAGTTGCATCAGAACCAGAATGGCTGACGATCTTACTCGCAACCTAAATAAGAATCTCATAGAAGACGGTATAGCCAAGACTGGAACTGGTCGGTCTGGATCTTAATAGGGCTGACAATTTTCTACATGACATGAATACAAGACAAGAACAAGCACGAAATTAACAGGTCCAGTTTTATCTCATCCTTATCGGGTCAACACGATAACTATCGTGTTTCATTTGTGTTTATGTCCGATCGTATCGTGTTCGCATAACCCGATAATATTTTAACACTAATTTTAATATTATTTTGTGTTTTTATTTTTAATTATTAATTTATTTCCGAATTTTTCGTTTGAATTTATCGTATCGTGTCATGCCAACACGAAAAATATTATGCCATCTTTGTATTGGTGTCGTGCCCGTGTTTATGCATCTCGTGTGTCGTATTTGAGTTAGACATATTTTTAACGGTTCGTGTTTCGTCTTATTGTGTCGCGTCGTTATCGTGTCAACATGCACGAATTGTCTACCCTAGTATGACAGGCTTGATACTATAAAGACAGCAAACATTGTGTCCTAGGTATAACCCCCCCACCCCCCAACAAAACTACGTCAACCTCAGACTTGGCACGACTTTGCTAGACCATCTCCTGCCCAAGGGTACCGCATGATGACGCCCTCAATATGTGATTGTAGAAAACTAAATTTAAGGTCTTAATTAAGAGGAGTTTCTATCACCTCTGATTGACTCGAGCAATATTCAAATTTTATTTCAAGAAAAAACACAAATAAAATTAGTATAACGTAACAAACACTGTTTGGCTGACCTCTTAGAAATGTAATTGTTATTTAGTAAAAAAGATCCTTAGTATAGATAAAATTAAAAGAAATATATATTTGAAATAACAAATCATTGTAAAGTTATTTTTATAGAAATATAAGTTGAGAGTGCTCATTATTTTTGGTAAGCTCATATACAACTAGATTCCTGATTCTTGTGTAAATGGCCGGTTCAAGAGTGAAATCAAGCTTCGCAACATCTGATTGAGTGATGCATGATTGTGCATAAATATAAAAAATGGTACCAAAAATACCACTAGGCATAGGAACTCGATCATATTTCTCAGCATGCCTCGAGGATTCTAAGCTTCAGTATCATGATTAATACTAATTTCTATGAAAAAAAATATAAATAGCCAGAGATAATACGATCTCAAACTTATTCCGAGTAAAAATAATATAATCCACAAAGCAGATGGCTAAATAAATAAATATTTATTCGTACTTGTTTTACATAATCTATTACAATGCATCACTATGAAACGTAAAACAATATGAAAGCGAGAGGAAAGGCTGGCCACTCTCGTCAACTGACTGCCCCTTATGGCCTCATTATTATCTACGTTTCACTTACCACTACCAAATTATATCTCTCAATTACCAACCATGATCAAACATCAAACTTGCCACTACCAACGAAGATTTGCAAAGAAGGATCATATTCTACAGCAAAATATATAGGTCCCCAAAAGTTTTCACAGAACATGTACAATAGTACCAAATCTAACCAAGAAATACCGTCATTAGGACAAGTTTAAAAAATAAAATAACCAACACCATCAGTCTTAAACAAACCAAACGCTTTACATCTAACTGGACAACCAGGGCATTATAAACCACATAAAATTTAATCCCACACCATGTCAAAGAGCAAAATAAATGTTGGCATATGTTGAAAGCAATAAGGAGAAGGACGATGAATGGAGAAAAATAATTAGACTAAAGCGGATCCATATACAGGAGGCTCCACATAATTGATTCAAAATTAAATTTCTGATGACCAACATCCATCATGCAAGAAAGACCTCTAAGCAATGTTTGCATCCCAAGTCCTTTTGGTTAGAAGATGCTACCATAGACTGTGTCCCTAAATGCTACAGATGATATACTCGACTACAAAAGAGAACCAATTCACCTATACGGCTAGAAGCATGTGGATGGAGATACAAATCCAAACATAAAGATGCAATCTAATAGGTATTCAAAGGTAACCAGCCAACATAAGCACGTCAAAAGCTATTTTCCCATTCAAACAATAAAAAAGAATAACTGTACCAACATAACAGGTAGGCAAGAGCTACATGTGAAGAGCACAACATAAAGCACTTAAAACATTCACGCAAAGATCATAGAAAATTAACCAACAACCAAATGAAAATTGACTGGAGCAAAGATTATACATTGAACCAGAAACAGAAAGCAACAAAGACAAAAACTAAAACTCAGCATTAAGAGCAAGCCCAAGTTTAGAACACTTCAGAGCCACTTATCACATAATACACCAAGTCTCAAGTAACAACTTTGAGCTCATTATAGCACAAATATAGCTCATAAATCCACAAGTAGGTGGAATATCCAAAGATCTACAGCAGTCCATTTATCAACCAAAGATTTCACAGTCGGGAATCACATAATCACCACAACCATTTAAAACATTTGCGCCCAAGAAGCTGTCAAAACACCTGAACACATTTGTTAGGAAAATATATGTAATGAACTAAGTTGTTTTAATGATCCCAAAATCCTTTTAATTTTGCCTTAGAATTATTTTTATA
>JAYJMF010000080.1:3844289-3857955 GCA_036873715.1 Salvia sclarea
GATGTACATTTTGAATTTTTGGGTTTGTAAAATTTGCCTCCAAATTTGAATATTTCGAAATTCAGTTTTGAATTCCAATATTTGGTGTATGAATATGTTGATTTCAATTTTTAATTTGGCAGTAAATTTGAATTTTTCAATTTTTTGGATTTTTGGCTAAATTTGAATTTTAGCTCCAGAAAGTACAAAAGAAATCTATTTCTCTCTCTTAGACTTTATTAGCAATAAAGCTTGTGGGACCAACACCATTAAACTTCTTAAGTCATTTTTTCTTAATATGTGTGCATAAAGTGTTGTGCTAATTGGGCCGGGACGGAGGGAGTATTAATTTGTTAAAATATGAGAGGCCATGCCAAGGATGGTCATTTCATGCATGGCAAGAGTACACATGTTTGTTTTAATTGAGAGCTAGCGTTGTTGATAAGGCAGATTTATTTAAATTCAAGGTGAAATATTCATGCAGATAATGGCTAAATTACAAACACCATGAAATGACTTGTTATGCTCTGTCGTTTTCCTCTAAAAGCAAAAAATGTACGTCAACTCACATCCTCTCCAATTAGAACTCCTCCACTGCCTACCCGCCACACAACAATTTTCCTTCTTATCATTTCAGTGTCTACATTCTTTTCTTCACATTCATGCCTATTAAATTTCTTGTTACCTTAAATTGTAAGTATCTTATTTCTTCGAAACAGTATGAAGTTTTTTATTTTTTTTAAGAAGCAATATTAAAATATTTTCACCAAAGAAAAGTACATGCATGGTTGGAAATCAAATGGTTTCATGGAATTTTAAGTTGTTATATATAGAGTTTAATTTAGTATATGTGAGCATTGGAATTGGTTATCGTGAAAAACCCTCCTTAACTTATAAAATAGGAACCAACGAACTCGTATTAATTCATTGCATAAGTGTCTGACTTCAAAAAACAAAGAAATTCGCTCAATACAACCCAGCAAATTCGTATGAATTAACGTACCTTGAAAGTGTATAAATTCGTCGTATAAGTGTTTGAATTCAAAAAAACAAAAAAAATGCTCTTCATGGCGAACCCTTGTTATTTGTTTGTTTTTTTTGAATTCACACACTTATGTTGCGAATTCATACACTTTTGTGGAGAATTCAGACGAGTTTGTTGGTTCCTATTTTATACCATAATTGTGGTTTAATTTGTATTTGATCCAACCTCCGTAAGCATTAATTTAAGTTCTCAGTATATCATTCAAAAACTACATACGATACAATATATATATAGTTCGTTGCTATACTTTGTTAATTGAACTCGAACACTTAACTTTCACTAATTGATTCCAGCTAGCATTATAAATTGCGTCCAAAGCTTCAATTTGCTTCTAATTTCATGGTGTACTTTGAATCAACATATAATATCAACGTAAATCATTGTGGAAAAATAATAAAGAAGCAAATTAAACAGAAGGAACTACATTGGGATACTTTTGTTTGTTTGCTAGGGGTTCGGTATACTACATATATATCCGTGTGCTGTCCGACTATTTACATTATTTTTATTTAAAACTATTGTTAATTGAAATGTTTAGGGTGTGTTTCCTTTGATGAAAAATTATATTTCTAATTAATTTAACTATGACACACGAAGTGCAAATCTCTTACTTCATCCATTCACGATAAGTATCATACAATGCCTATTTTTGGTTGTCTACGAAAAATATTACAAGTATATTTTCTATTTCAATATATCACTCGAGCTACTTTATTTTCTCATAAAAAATTTTTCTTAAAGTCCCCACTTATTTATACAAAATATCTAAATTGGCTCATAACTCAAAATGCATGGTATCCTATTTTATCTTCTTATATTTTATTCTTTCTAATAAATTTAACAAATCTTTTATATGTACACTCAAAAAGTATTTTTCAAGTACGTGCGCTGGTCAAAGATATATGATATTTTTTTCTAAAACGGGGCGAGCGGTTAATAATTAGAAGGAAGAATCTCTAGTAGACGGAAGTACAAGTATAGGGGTACACGTGGCATGACAGGTGGAGGTATGGTTTAGATTCCTTGTCTCCTTCTCCTCTCTCTTGTGATTGTCAAACTATACACGTGTCGACACATGATTGCCTGTTTCTATCGTTTAAAATAAGTTCCCGATCCCTTTCAATCAACGGCTCCTACCCAAATCAAATCACTGCCGCCGATGTTACAGCTTTAGCCTTCCACTTCATGCGCGGCTATACTTGCTTTTACAAGCCGTATAGATTCTTATTCATTCATTTTGTTTTCTTTTTCTGTTTTTCTTTTTTTCTTTTGGTACAATTTTTTAGGGGATTTTATGGAATTTCGTCTCCTAAAACTATGTAATGTGAGAAAGAAGAAAGAAAGAAACACGTGTTGATTTCTGAACTAATAACTCGCCTTCAAAACTTAATTAATTTTCTTAACAAAACAAAAATGCATTAACGTATAACGTGGCATTGGTTATACTATGTTTCACGAGTTTTGGTAGAAAATGTTATTATCTCTAAATTAATTTCCAAATTAGATAAACGTATATATGTGTACTTTATATAAACATGACTATGACATATTAACAAGATCCTCCAACATTGATTTTTTTTGTTTCAAAAATGAAGTATGACAAGCTCATGAATTTAAAAGAGATCTCGAAACATTCTAATTTCATTACTAGGCACAAACATAAAAACTAAAGTTATTGGCGTTATTAATTCTTATACGTGTTGTCGTACTCATCGTTTATCTACATCGAGCGGACACACGCGGGCACATAAAATTGTTAAAGTATTGCAAAATGAGAACGACGAAAATATATACTAGTATGAATACTAATTGAGTTTGGTAAATTTGATCAGACTTAACTAGTTAATTTCAACGGTAAACCGTAGACGCAAACGGAACTAAAACACATAGCTTTCCGAGTGTAGCGGCCCCCAACCACACGTGTGCATCCACGAGACATATATCCTATTTAGTAGGTAAATTTTTTCTACAAACTTAATTGGTCATAAATTGATTGCAACACGTACTCTACGTCTCTATCTTCCTAACCTAATCACAATTAATCCACAAAGGCTAAAGTAATAACATAGTTCATGGAAAGCATATCCACAAAATTATCATTTTTACAATCGATCCACACACACATCCCCTCAACCAATCATAACCTCATGGTAGATTCACGTTTTTTTAGTGAATATAATACTTACATATATACCAAATTAAGTAATTGTCTTTGTTGTTATGTAGATTCAAATTTAATGACACTTTTTAAGTTACAACACCAATACACCATTTGTCCTAACATGAACTTGACAAGAATTTGAGAGAAGGATGTATGGAGCATTGAGTAGCCTAGACCCTACATAAAATCTTAACCAACAAATACATGATCAGATCAGGGTTAACGATCCATAATGTGCGTCATCGAGTTGTAGTTGCAAGCATTTATCCACTTGTTGGAACGTTGAAATAAGTATTAAACGTGTACATTGAACTGGTCCAAATATATTGCACACATTAATGGTTGAACTATTAAGTTTCATATAGTGGAACATAAGCGAAATTCTTTCTTTCTACGTCTAGCTTATTGAGAATTTTATTTTATTTTTCTTAAAAAGCTATACTCCCTCCGTTCCATTCATAATGTCTCATTGTTTTTGGGCACGGAAATATTAAATAGGTAATTCAAACTTGAACATGTACGAGTGTGTATATATATAATATCCAAAAGGCGGAAATTATTGTTAAAGGATTACTATATGTACTTTATTCATTTTATAATTATAAGCACCCCATATTAGTTATGATCATTGCATGTGGGTCTTCTTACTATGCAAACTATATCTATCGATGATAAGATAAGTCAATATGAATAATGAAATTTGACTTCTCCTCTAACCGTAATCCAATAGAGTAATCAAAGTTCTAGCAATTAGAACATGATTAATGACACAACCGCATTATCATATTGAAAGTTTAAAGTTTGAGTTGTGAATATCAAATTACAAAATGAGACATGTAGAATGAAGCGACAGGACAGGCGTAGTAGAAATGTGAAAACATTTGGGGCAAGCTATGGTAAATGGGCGTAATTAGAAAATGTTGATACGTAGGAATATTAATTAACACCAATGTGAGTAGAGAATACGGAAGGAATAAGGCAGAAGAAAAACAATAGGTGAATGAATTGTAACAAAATTTAATGTATTTTAAATAATAGTAATAATATCCTCATAAAAATTCAGAGGACAGCAAAAGCCGTAAGGCTCAAGTTTAAAAGTCTGATGTGTTGTTTAACTTGAGAAAGCGGGGACCACTTAAGAGTGACGCCAGCAATCAAATCGATCTTGCTATGATTAAACACTCAATCAATCATTTTCCCCTATAAATTGAGTGGAATTCCCAGCTTTCGCAGCTCTTTCGTCCAACAAAATTCGTAACTGAGAATCAGAAAGAAAGGGTCAATGGCGGAAGAGTTTGAGGAATCGGAGGTGGTGTTTGAGGGCGGCTGCGATTTCCAGCTGAGGGAATTCGCGATGAAGACGTCGAGCTGCAGTAAGAAGAAGCAGAAGCAGAAGCAGAACTCCACGCTCCCGGTGAGAATCCCGGAGAACGTGTCGTGGGCCCGTTACGATATTTTGGAAGACGAAGGAGAGATTGTGCCGCCGCACCTCATCGTTGGGCGGCGGAAGATGATGGGAATGGGATTCTCCGTTTGCACCGGGAACGGGAGGACTCTCAAGGGACGGGATTTGAGCCAAGTCCGTAACTCCATTCTCCGCCTCACCGGCTTTCTCGAAACCTGATCCCATCCTCATCAATTAATTCCTACTTTTCCAAGGAATCCATTCGTTTCACAGATTAGCTAGATGTTATACTCATTGTCGGAAATTGTGTCTCCACTTTGTTGTAACAAAAAACTAGTATATTCAAAAACGAAAAACAATTCCCTCAAAGGAATTAGAGAACAAACAAAATAATATTGTGTTTTTTTTTAAAAAAAAAAAAAAAATTATTTATGTAACTAAATGGGTGGAAATTATATATGAATGATGATTATTGGGTGCATGTTATTGTTATAAGTTGGAAAGATCCAGATTCCAGGGTGTTAAGATTAGGTTTCTGTTCTGATTCAATAGATCTCATTTTTCCTGTACAAATTTGTCCATTTCTGCCACCCACAGCTAGGCTACTACTAAATCATAGTACTATCATTTCTCATTATCTTTTTATGCCCATCATTAATGCTGTGTATTCTATTTTATGGATATTGTCCCATTTATATATTAGACTGTAATGTTTTGGTTACAAATAATTTATGAGATCAAGAATTATTGACGTGGCTAATAACTCTACGCGGTGCGAGATTAAGAGACTAAATGAGTGATTGGTCTTATCTAAATGAGTGACCAAACTAATTCTTTTAGTTAAGAGAATATTTTCTGGCTTATCTAAATGAGTGATTGGTCTTCACACAATAACATGTGGCGGGTTAAAACTCGTTTGGAATCTTTCATTAGTAGATTGCCTCATTTCAACTATTACAATATTAAGTATTACGTAACTCAGAATTATTTAATATGCTTGGATCTCCATGTCTGATTATTAATTACAATTGAAGCACTTGTGATCCACAACATTTGATCAACTACGTTAATTTTGTCGTCTAGTACCACATTTTAACTGATTAAACTTAATTATCATGAAGCTGAACTAGAAAAAGATTTTCGTAAAAAACTTTCGACAGATTTACGAAGGCCAGGCAAAACCATAAATTAATTTGCTCGTCCATTTCCACAACGTCGTTGTAGTACGTGGATAAAATTGTAGCCACAAATTCAACTCAAGCCATTCGATATCATTATTTATTTCTTGGAGAAATTGATTTGTGGGTATTATATATTCATTCAATCGACCTACCTATATAAACTCTAAAATATTATCTGTGAAAGAGAAGGCTGGCTAAGGTGGGCCTAGTTTACTCCATGAACTTCCAAATCGAGAAGAAAGGAAATAATTAATAGTTTTAATAAAAAGGTCGAGCTTTTTTAAAAATTAACTCTTTTTTTTTTTTTTGATGACTCAATCAATTATCTTCTAATTGATACATAAGATCTTCTCTTGCTGGTGGTTGGGGAGAAAATAAAAATAGTCATAATTTAAAACTGAAAAGTCTTAGTTTATAACAATATTATATCCACGATACTAATAATTTTGGTTATATGATAGTAATGGATATCATGCTTGGAATTCTGTAAGTTTAATTGATTAATCGAACGGATTAATTTATGTTAACTTTTTTGTATTAGTGGACGTATTGCAATATGGGGTAAAAATTAATGATTGGAAAGTCCCATAAATGCATCCACAAATGGCCAAATGATTTGAAAGCAATGTAAAACTTACGATAATTTGCGTATTGTGATTAGATTGCCAGATGATTATCGTATTGTGATTAGATTGCCATTAATTTCCGCTACTGCTTACAATTGGAGCACATAATTAGTATTCAATACAATTTGCTTTCCGTTAGGATAGCGAGTATCACATCTTTATATCAAAATTTAACTCCAATAATTGTAAGACATTGAACTCAGATTCTACTTAATGCTATCCTGCTTCTATGTACCAATTATTGAATTGATTATCATTACCTATAAAAAGGGGCCAATATTAGATTGCCATCAATCACAAAAAGTGGATATATGTAAGAGCATGAAGTGTCACAGATAAATGACCTGATAACTGATAAAAATTGGCCGTTATCAATGCTAGTAAAAAGTAATTTTCTTTTTCCTGAAAAAAATAAAGTTACAATATCTGGATGATCACAAGACCACAATTAACTTGCTTCCCATTGACCTCTTTTGTTTTCTTTTTTTTTAATAATAAAAAGAGAGACTGATCTTACCATGCAAAAGGCAGTAATTCATAGATAATGAAAAAAAAATCTTGAATTCTGGATTTCCTGACATTTGTATGAATGGATGCAAGTAGCAGCAGCAAATGAACATCATTTTATACACGCCTGTAAATGAGCATCTTCCGGTGCCTGAAATAACAGAACAGAAAATGATCATAAATGTCAAGTAAATTTCATGGACATGTATGGGAGACCTTGGAAAGATTAAATTCCGAATAACCTGTTTTGTTGATGATTTCAACAGCATGTCAAGTGTTGGGCTTCAATACATAGGCACAGAAGTTCAAAGAAGAGGCGAAGTTGCAGCTCTTTATATTTGTAGCGAAAGGGATGCGTTCTTCACATGCTTTTCACCTTCTCATGCAGTTGTTCTTTATATCTTTTAGAGGGGCACGGAGACCACTTGCACGGGAGCCAGATGAGTTGTATCTAAATGATGATATCACTGCCACAAACTTTTCCATAGATTTCTCCGCTATATTAGAATAACTCCCCAAATGACTAATATCACAGCCAAACTTCCCTTCTTGAGGTTCCTCCTCTTCCTCTAGGTCAGAGGAGCAGCCTGAAAGAAAATTCCACAGAAGGCAGGCCAGCTTAAGATTCTGAAGGTCAATGAGTTGAGCAGTCAAGCAACTGACATTGTCATGCCTCTAAAAGCTTAAAAGAAATATATACACTTAGGTTTGCAAAGGAAGCTAACTACCACTGCATTCAGGTAATAAGCTTTGCAAAATTGTTGTTTAAGGCTACTTTTTAAAAATATGACACGGAAACTGAAGCTCCTCATTGTACAATTCAATCTTTTCTGAAGCGCACAGTTCCATGTTGAGTTTCTTATTGACAAAATAGTAATGTGAAGTAATATTCTATCTCAACTAGAAATATCAAATATCTGAAATGAACATTCAAGAATATCCTTTTTTTAGCACACGCATTTGACAGGAAACATACCTGATCTCCAGTTGTTATCATTTGGATCCTGCATCCAATGAGAAATAAATTATATAGTCATAGTACTTGAGAAGCAAATACAGAATACGATGCTAGGTAGTTTGTAGCGAATAATGATCATGACTAAGCAGAAGCGCATACTCTTGGACTTTCAGTTTGAGCTATCCTTCTTCTCTTCGCTGTGCATTCTAATGAAATATTGGCTGACATGCCCTTAAGACTGCTGTTGTGGGACTCCTCAGCAATGCCACTAATTGTCATTTGTTTTGACTGGTTATTCTCATCTACAGAAGTTTCTTTGAAGAAAGAACTCCTCATTCTGTGTTTTGGGTACTGAGCTATTTTTTTGGACCCACAATCATCATCTTCATCTACATCAGACAATTCAGAACTGTGGGTGTGGAAGGAATACTTCTCTAAGTTATTGCCTATCTGACCATTAGCGTTGTGCTTGATGCTGGGCCGAAAATAAGGACTCGGTACAGAAACTCTCTTCTCCTCCTTTTCACATGTTTGCTTAGATGCAACACTCTCCAGTTTGTTATCACCATTCTCAGATGCATCACTCTCATTTTCCTTCCCTTTCTCGTCACTAGGTTTCTTCAGAAAATATGAGCTTCTCACTATAACATTTGTATTTCCTGATGTCGCCTTTCCATTTTCTCGATTTGAGTCAAGATCCTTGTGCAAGGAGATACAAGGCTTACACACTGAATTTTGCAGTGCTGTAAGTGGTTGCATTTCTTTGTCTCCCATGAGTTCTCTCTTGCTAGATGGTCCTATATTGTATAACAAATCAGTAAGCACTGAGTAGTAAATTGGCTTCTGATCTGCAGAAATATCATCCATACCATAATTATGTCCCCCAAAAACCTTCAAATTATCAGTTCCAGAGCCATGCTTTTCCTAAAATAGAAAATCCGAAAAAGAATTAGAAAATGATAAATTGTGAGAGAAAAATGAAATGACTACACCTTCTATCAATTGCCAGCATATCATGTTCAATTAGAAGTTAGGACTGACCTCCATTAAACCTAGGCGAGGACTGGGAGTTTGATTATTTTCATTGGGAAGACTTCGAGGGGCCCTGAATTTCCTCTTTGCCTCAAGAGAAGCAAAGCCTTATAATGTCAAGGGAAAGCCAAACTTTTCTTTATCATTTAAAAGGACACGAGATAAAGAAACTAAAACAAAAATCTGAACTTAATTGGATACAGAAGTAGTTAGTGAGAATATTTTTCTGCACTGGCAAATCAAGCTTCTTCTTTTCACCATCAGGCTTGAAAACCTTGAGCTGGTAGGTTCCATGAAGTGTCTTTTCAGCAGCACCAGATTTTATCTACTTATCAAAAGAAGAAAATCATGAAAGAGCTCAAGAATCATGATGTGCATAGTACTCCTAAATCAATGAAAATCTAAGATGTACCTGGATGGGCTCTTTAGTAAAAGGATCAATGTCTCCTGCTGCAATGCCTTTAGCAACATGCTGGGGCAACGACGTGATTCTAGTTAAGGTTATTTTCTTATACAGCATGGAGGTATATGTGCTTGTGGAGATCATTTACAAACTGTGCAATCTATAGCAAAAGGATATGGACCTAAAAAGTCTAAATCTTCATAAGCAATGCCAATTGGCTCAGACAGATGTACAATATCCTCACTAACAGGATCATAAATGCGTTGATGCTTGAAAGTCAAAATCGCTTTCTTGAATGATTCTTCATAGAGAGGAGTTACATCGACGCTGCTGTACTTCAAGTGCTTGATGACCTGCATCATGGTATAAAATTGACAAACCAAACTTGAATGAGAATCAACTGATACAAATCATCAAAATGTGTTTAATAAGGGGATGATTACATTCTCATGATTTTTGAACTTTTTCATCAGACCGTGAGCTTTTTTCAGGCCCATTCCAGGCAGAGACGGCAGATAGTCACACCCACTTAAAATGCACATTTCAAGCAACATCATCTGGGTGAATCCCTCTAAATTTAGTTCTTTGTTTTGTGGTAGCATGTCATTCTTAAACTCAACACCTTGCCCGAATTTATCCATTTTGTAGATGATCTGTGTGATGAAGGTTCATTAGCAATATGACAAGACTACATACACAAAAATATAACTGTGCATGTCTTTTGAATAATGAGAACAAAAGTATGAGCAGGTAAAGCTCACTCTTGGGCAACCAAATGCAATTAAATCTGAATCTTCCGTTATAACTGCTTCAACATGTTTGCTGACTGCCAAAAATGTCATTTGTGCATCTGCCTCATAAGGCGCCACAATATAAGACACATTTTCATGCTTCAAGACCTGACAATAAGCACAACCAGATACTTAAAAAGTTCTAGCTCCATAGTATTAAAAATGAATGACCCCAAAACAATACTAAGAAAAAAAAGATGCCAATTTAAGAATATTGAGAACTATGCTACCTGAATAAGGTCATAAGCAATCGAAGGTGATATATCAACAGCCTTCTGGTAGCAGTCATATGCGGCACTTAGATTTCCATTTGACTCATGTTCCATAGCACGGGAAAGATTTTCTCTTCTAGACCTGGAAATAACAAGTGTGAGAAAGATAGAAATTACTCAAGTAACATGTGAATCTACTGAGCAAGCCCTCATAACCAAGAAAATTATCAAGTAGAGGTTAATGGGAATACGGAGCTTGTATTCCATCTTGACTAATCTTAACCACCTATGGTACTAAAGAATTAGGTAGTGTGGAAGCTAAAAGTACATGGGGTGCAAATTTAGGTATCTGGTTAGCAGCCAAACATATTGTACCAACCGAACGGCAAAGTTGATGAATAGAGAATCCAATACCTCGCTCGCTTGACCTCTTGCTCAGCCTTCATTGGTAGAGGACCCCCATCAAATACAAGGATGGGCTTGACACCATAATGGCGTAGCATATTCACTCTATGCATGCAGTAGTTAATGTGCCTGAAAAACAAGATAGAAGCACACTGAGTTACCTTATCTTTTAACTTAGCAGTAGAATTAGCAAATAATAACCTCCTCATTCAATCTACAAACAAGATTCCATTTGAGTGATCGAACAACCAGAAAATTTTGAACTATCTATAAACAAGTAGGAAATATCAATGCCTCGAGTGGGTATGTGCATCAAAAATTATCTCAACCTCAATCCCATAAAACCCTTCAAAAAACAAATAAATACCATAAATCCTCAGCACATAAAAGAACTTAACCGATAACCATCATTTGAGCCAACAAAAGTAGAGACACAAATATTCACGATGGGAAAATCAAACACGCATATTTAACAGAAAAACTGTGGCAGAAAACTTTTAATGGCGATTTAATAGAAATGCACAAACAAGTGTTCATAAATCTTGATACGGACGAAGGATCTCCATCAAATCTCAAAAAAGCAAGTGCCTTTTTTACCAGTTCCAATTTTCAGACTTCAGATCTATAAGACTAAAAGGATACTGAAAACCCAAAATCTCTTGCTCAATAATCAAAGGAGCACAAGAGATAAACATCGGCCACACTAAAACCCATTTTCTCCCTTCAGGAAACACAGAAACCCGATCACCATAAGATTTCAAGAAACAGACACAAGAATATAAAAATTAAGCATCTCTAACAGTCGAGAGACAACAATGTGGAAGTACTTGGATGTGGGTTGGCCCTTGCAGAGATCGGTGCTGCAGGAAAGAGCGCCCTTGTGCAGCCAAGAATACGTGTCGATGGCAACGAAGCACCCCTCCAGCTCCTTAATATGAATTGGACTCATGATTGATTTCAAAAGCGGCAGCAGCCCTTGTATACCCATGGCCAAACCTGATCGAGAATTCAATGAAGGTAAACAAAATGGTTTTTTTGGCAATTGCAGACCGCTGCGAAATCTTATTGAGCTTCTTGCGCTAACGGAAGCCCTAATCTTGGAAATTTAGGGCCCCTGACTTGAACATTTTAATGGGGATTTCGGTAACCCCACTTTAGAGGGAGGGAACTTGGGAATAGGCGGGAAAATGTTGAATAACACAGTCAGTCACAGAAGGCAAGGCAGGGACGGCCGATGGAATACATATAATTTTGGGGGACAATTTGGGAATCACATGAATTTTTTCTTAGAAACTGAAGAAATAGAGACTTTCCAACAGGCCTACTCCAACCCAGTAATAATCCGGCCCAAAAGGAACGTGATAAAATCCTGTGGGTGGGAAAATACCGTATTTGAGTCTCAAAGCTGGTTTCACTTTTTTATACGATTACTGATCAATATTGTCACATCATTTTTTGATTTTACGTGGCATTATCATATTTCTTCATTTTTATTATCTAATTTTCCGTTTACTTAAGCTAGTAAAGAATCAGTAGAAATTCGACATAAAATCACTATAATGATCTTAAAAAAAGAGTGTCCATATTTTATTTTAAATAATAGTGTTCGATTTTTATTGGAGAATGACTAAGAAGACAATTTATTGTGGTACACGATGTGCGTGACTTCGCCTACCTCTCGCTGCTTGCCTCACGGGAAGCAGCACCGCAAGGCGGGAAAGGGACATTTTTAGCCGACAGAATTGTAGAATGTCTTTTTGATATGTATTCAACACAAGATAATTGAACATTAATCGAGCACATGTTCTTACCAACAACTAAAGAGGCGTGGAAACACGTTGTTGTTGTCTGAAGCATGGATACAGCATGCTCGTACACGTAAAACACCACTCACGCGTCATCATGTACGCGATGCCCGAGAGCACAAACTGTCGCTCCGCCATTGGTGATGCGTAGCACCTCCAAAAGAAACAAAAGTCGACGCCATCGAGCATGCCTCGTTGAACACGAATGAAACTACCTCATCAGATGAATCATGTTTACGGTTGACAGCTTCTAGTACATCTACTCCAAAATCATCAGTATCTCCTTTGATAATTTGGCTTCGATGGTGTGATAGGCTACGTTCATGGACAGAGATAAATGCAACACACTCATTAACTTTATATCTAATAGCTGACACTCATGCGAATCTATCTTTTTGAGTTTCTCCTTCAAGGTCATATATATAGAGATTTTACCATATTAGGTAATCCTCAATTTGCATATTCCAAAATCCAAACTCTTCCTTTTCTACCGCCGTGATTGCTCCCTCCAAACCTAATGCTATTTATACCAGTTGTTGGAAAATCACACACATACACGATCACAAAAGCGAAAATAACAAGAGAATTGTTTACCCAATTCAATCTGCAACTGCGCTTAGAGTCAATGTCAAGCCATAGATTTCACTATGAATTTTAAATACATATTATAGGAGAAACTACTAAATAAATAGAATACCAGCCAAGCCCTAATCCTAAACTCATTAAGATTCCGTGTAGGCCAAAAAATATGAAAAAAAAATTGACATGATGGCTACCGTCCCCACACTTCAGCCCAACTCTTAAGCAAGTTGAATCATCGAGATCGGGCTTTTGCGTACAGCCTATTCAGGTTCGACACTCCAACACGAGTAATAATCAATTTATAAAATTATTCATACAATTATTTCTTATTTTTAATATACTTAATTCCAAATTCATATGTGTTTAACTTTTTCTCTAATTTAAACGGTCAAATTTTCAAATAACTTAATAACTAGTATTTGCCTCCCGTGCTAATGCACGGCAATAGTTGTTAAATAATAATAATAATAATAATAATAATAATAATAATAACTAAATTTTTTTACAAAAAATAAATAAAATGTAAAATTTTGTATATTAAATATTTATTTTTATGTATAGTATTCATGTTTGT
>JAYJMF010000080.1:3865972-3882918 GCA_036873715.1 Salvia sclarea
AAATATTTTGTCGAATAAAATAATTAAAATTATTTACTGTATAAGTATTATATTTCAATTGATTGTAATAATAATTGGAATAATAATAATAATAATAATATTTTTTTTTGCATATTTGACATGGGATTATTGTGAATAAATAAGATGGGTTGTGGGTTGGAATTATTAATTGATTGAATGGGTGGGTTGTGGGCTGAATTATTCATGCATTGAATGAGTTTAAAAAAGAAATACTAAAATAAATTAAAAAAAAATAATATTGACGTGTCACTGTAGGAGGGAATGGGGGCATATGTGGAGGCCTTAGCTCCAAATCCTTTAATATATAAGATATATAATTATTTATAATTTATATCTTCAGTTGTTAATAATTTAACAAATATATTCGGAACTATCAATAATTACACAAAGATATACAAGTTATTTGAAAATTAGCAAAATACTCGTTTTTCAATTCACGGCGAGTTATTCCAAATTGCACAAACATTTGATTCTTCATTTACATGTTAATAAAATTAAAATTCAATACGAAAAATTGATGGGGCATGTCATAAATTCGTGGCGAAATCAAACAACATGGCGTTTTGCAAGTTTTTTAGATAATTCGTGTATTTTATAAATATAATTATCGATAATTTGGTGTATTTTAATTAAATGATCAAATTCTTCTATATTAAAGGATTTGGAAGCACTATAACCACCTAAGCCCACCATTCACTCTACAATGTTGGATTTTTCTTTTTTAGCACCTTCTATCTCAACCCATGAATTACTCTATAATTTACATAATAATTCCAATCAATTCTTACTATAATAATTTTATAATTTAAATAATAATCCCAATCAATCATTTTATTTATTGTACTGTGAGTTTGTGTTTTAATCTGTTTGACCAAATAAATTTTATGCCTCTATTCTTAAAATTTCATATTAATCTTCCTAACAATTAAAAATAGAACTGAATGTAAATCTTAATTTTTTTTATTAAATGAATATGTGATAGAAACAAGATTCAATATAGACTTAATTATCCCGGTCGCTTTCATTTTTCGATCCCAAAGTCCTGACGTAATTTGTCGGATGTCACATGGCATTTACGTGATATTTATAAATATTTACAGGTCATAACCAGGGTCAACGTGTATTACTTTAGAGTTTTGAGACAACACATAACTTTCGTGCATTATTCTGACGGGGCAACCATATAGCGTATCGACGAGTCGAGACCAGATGAGAATACTATGTATTGGAGGCAACCATATAGCGTACCGACAGTGAGATCCATTTTCTATTTTTTGTGATTTTTTTGCATTTTAATAATTTTATTTTATATTCATATAGCAAGAAACCTTTGTCCATAGATAGAGATTAATGTTGCACTAGGAATCTTGAGATGAGTCTCCAATTATTTTGTTTTTATTATATGTCATATTCTTTATGATATACTCCCTCTATCCCAAACTACTTGAGGCATTAATTTTGGCATAGATTTTTAGGAGAGTTGAAAAGTAGTATAAAGTAGTGATAAAAATATATATTATTAAAAGTTGTGTGTGATAAAGTTGTCCTGAAAAGAAAATGACTCAAGTAGGTTGGGACGACTTAAAGAGGAATACGCCTCAAGTAGGCTGGGACGGAGGGAGTATATTTATGTGAGTGTGTTTGTAATTTAACGGTTGGATCCAGCTTCATTTGCTACAGCTACAAATGTTTCTGCCCCAAGTTAGCAACATCCCAATGTTGTGCGGAACAAACTTTAAGGCCTGGAAAGAAACCGTGGAAATCGTTCTCGGTTGCATGGATCTAGATCTAGCCCTTCGATCTGATCGACCCACTGCCACTGAAGAAAATTCAAACGAGGTTAAAATCGAGAAATGGGATCGATCAAATCGAATGTGCTTGATGATCCTAAAGCGCTCCATTCCGGAGGCATTTCGGGGTTCTCTCACTGAGAGTGTAGATGCTAGAGCGTTCCTTGAGGCTGTTCAGCAATACTTTGCCAAGAATGAAAAATTGGAGGCAAGCAGTCTTTTGGCTAAACTTGTCTCCATGAGGTATAATGGCAAAGGGAACATTAAGGAGTAGTTTATGGAGATGTCTAATCTCGCATCATATATAACTCAAGGCATTAAAGTTGAAGTTGTTTGACACTTGCTCGTGCACTTGGTTTTGATCTCACTTCCTGCACAATTTGGGAAATTCAAAGTGAGTTATAACACTCAGAAGGACAATGGATTACATGTTCACTTATGAGAGATCAGAGAGTCTAGAGATCGTTGGTTACTCTGATTCTGATTTTGCAGGATGTCTCGATAGCAAACGCTCCACATCAGGGTATGTATTCATGTTGGCGAGATGAGTTATTTCATGAAAATCTATTAAACAGACGCTTATAGCTCCTTCTACCATGGCTGCAGTGTTCATTGCTTGTTATGAGACATCAGTTCATGCACTATGGTTGCGGAATTTTGTCACCGGGCTACGTGTGGTTGATAACATAGAGAGGCCATTGAAGATTTATTGTGACAATAGTTCATCTGTGCTTTATTCTAACAACAATCGAAGTGCCACAAAGTCAAAGTTTATTGACATTAAAGATTTGGTTGTTAAGGAGCGAGTTCAAATAGACAAATTTCTATAGTACACATAGGAACCATAAATATGCTAGGAGATCCATTAATTAAGGCATTGACACCGAAGTCTTTCATGAGCATACTGCTCATATGGGTGTTAATCAAGATTTTACCTTAGTTTAGTGGGAGTTTGTGTTCTTGTGATATACACTTATTTTGCAAAATAAAGTTGATGGTTTTGATTTCATTTTGAATTTACTTGAGTTATCTATTTGATGTTATTCATTACATTTGTGGATTGATCTCGTTGAAAAAAATTGGACCAGTTGAAAACAGACATGACATCTGATTACATTCCATGTAATTTCTATGCTACTCACCATATTTGATCTATGTCATTGAATGTATTAGTGTGGTGTTATTGGAGTTAAGCCATTTTTTATATGGTGAACACTGCTATAGTTCCATTGCTAGTACAAGAGATGGATTAGATTGTTTAGGCATAGTCTGAAGATAAATAGCTATAAAGTTGCGCAACTAAGGAATCCTTTATATAATTGCCTTGAGAATAATATGTTGTCCAAGTGGGAGATTGTTAGGAAACGATAATTTCCTATTAACCGAATTATGATCAATATATTATTAAGTAATTATATTGGCTATTTATTGTTACTTGTGGATTTGACTACATAATTTATTATGATAAGATCCATGGACTATGAGATTGATATGGACTCAAGAAGTAGAGACCTATACTATAATTCTAATTAGGTGTTTATGAGTAGCCTAATTAACTTGTATATATAGCCCCCTTAGTTATGGTCCCCAACATACTAAGTCAAACGCAGTTTTCTTCTCTCCCCTGATGAAACACGAAGGTTCCAATTACAAGGAATAAGGCAATTTAGTTGAGAAAGATTATATCACCAACTCCGTTTGTGATCTTGTTTAAAGGTCATGAGGTTGTTATTAAAGTTATTTCACATTCAGAGGTTCAATCTCAATTAATTCAGGTATTTCTATGATCTTTGATAATCGAGGCGATGTTGTGTTTTACTGTGCTTATTGGATCATTCTCAACTTTATATGTGTTTGTTATTATGTGCACATGTATGTTTTTATAATATTGCATGTGGGTTGATTCTGAATAATTGAACCTTCGTAACGCTTCTTAAAATTTATTGCCTAAATAATGTAAAATTAATTATATATGCGTGCGTGTGTGGTATTGATAATTAATTATTTTATTTAGTTTCTTGGAAGTAACTTGATGGATCAAGAAAGCATAATTATATTCATAATTAAAGTGTGGATCTATGACAACTTGTAATGCATCATCAAGAAAATAATGCACTTTACTACAATTATGGGAGTGTTAAGAAGTGATCTGTCCCTAAATAAAGAATACACTTCCTTAATTATTTGAAAGAAAATCATTAAAATATAGTAATAACTTATGAAATGAATAATCCTCTTCGAATCCTAAGTAAATATGGCGTCTAAAAAAAAATTAAATGGTAGTGGATTAAATGCGATGTACACGAGTACAGTGTATATGAAATTTTTATTCAACTTTTTAAGTAATTGTGGAGGTCGACGTAGTCAGACCAACACCGTTCAACAAGTTTCCTAAAACTAAAATTTATCAAATTCAGTTCAAACTTTAAACATTAATTCGTTTTTATCATTTTTTCAAAATTATACTATATGGTATATATTATAATAATTTAAAGCGAAAAATACATAACATACATGTGGAATTTGATTGAACCCAAGTCCTTCTACAAATGAGAGTATCCAATTTATCACTTCATGAACATTTTTTAGCAATCATTAAACTTAATTTAGAAAAATGTTAGAAAAGTAGTAATACTATCTAGTAGAGAGAAAGAGAGTCATGAGAGAGGGGGCCCCAAAGGAGGTGACTTCAAGTACGGCCAATTTTTGAACCAACGCATGAATTATTCACCAAATAAAGAAACTCTCTTAATTAATCTTCATCCTAATCTTCATTATTATAGATTTCCATCGAATTTGTACAAGTGAAACTAGCAGAAATATATGATTTTTTGGTTGATGTTGCCAACACGTTGAATTTTAATCATGCATCTATATTTTTATGCCAATTCTATGAAATCATATTCTCATATTTCTTTATGCATCTAATATTATTATTACCACACCTAGAATTCATCGTAAACAAAGAGAAAGATAAAATAGCCAAATCAAGTTCCTAATAATGATTGCTTTTCGAATACTAAAACACAAAGAGTAAAATCCAAGCAATTTGCAGATCATAATATGCGTGGAATCTCTCGTGCTTTTCACCCCTACTTTTGCTGCTAAGAATAATTATCCCCTAAATTGACTTTGTAATTACTTTATTAATTGGTGTTAATTTTTAGTTAGACGCTGACCACAAAACCGAAGCTTTCGGAAATTACCATTTCGCCCCTTTTAATTTCTTCGCTTCTAAAGCAAAAACGGAAATTATTCTTTTTGGTAGCTCACGAACCACCATATCTTATATATTATCCGTTGATTGCGACTGCCATTTTCTTTACACCCTTTTATCCCTCATCAATTATCACTACCATACCTCTTAAATTATAAAAAAGCAATTGAAAATTAAATAATAAATAAAAATGCAATACTAATATTTTTATCGGTATTCGAAAAAATGCAATGCCTTTAAATGGTGAGTAGATCCAAATATCTAGTTGGAAACCAAATATTCATTAAAAAAAATAGTTAAACGAATGAGGTAATTGTGAAGAGATTTTGGAAAAATATGCTTAATAAAATAGTCCACGTTACATTATGAATAATAGTTAAGGTTGAAATGAATTTATTCCCTTATTTTTGTTGGGTGAAAATTGAAATACAGGAGACTCGACTCGACTTTTGAAAAGGAAAAGAAAAAGAAAAAACTGAAAAACGGAACGACCGGTTGCAATGTTATCTACTGTCTTTCCTTTGGCACTAAAAAAGAAAAAAAGGAAAAGAAAAGAAACACGTACAACACACACCAACCCTCCACCACCATTTTCCTCTTCCTCCTTCTCCTTCTCCTTCACTCACTTCCCCCAAATTCCCCCACCCCATTAAACTCATACCCTAATTCCACTGATTAAATATCTTCTCTCAGATCCATTGAGTTTCTACACTCAATTTCTTCCTTGTGTCAAAACTCGCTTGCAATTACCTTTCCAATCTCCGTATTTGCGGCCAAGTTGTTGGGATATTTTGGCTGAAAATATGGGATCGATTGGGGCAGATCTGTGCCGCAAAATCTACCCCGAGCCGGTCGACGAGTTTGACCGCTTGCCGGACTCCCTAATCCTCTTGATCTTCAACCAAATTGGCGACGTCAAGGCGCTGGGACGATGCTGCGTCGTTTCGAGGCGCTTCCACTCGCTCGTTCCCCAAGTCGACAACGTTGTTGTCCGCGTCGACTGCGTTATCTCCGACGACGATCCTTCCTCCAACTCCTCTTCCTCGGCTGCCGCTTCTGCCTCCGGCGACAAGTCCCGCCACCCTATCTCCTCGCTCTTCCGCATCTTCTTCTCCGGGCTATTCAAGCCGCTGCAGTCCCTATCTCAGCTCATCATCCCCTCTGTGCGCCGGCTTCCGCTGCCAGAGGATTTCGACTGTGAAGCGGAGCAGAACACCGTCACGCACCATTCCCCCACCCAGGTCTTGAAGAATTTCAACGAAATCAAGCTGCTCAGGATAGAGCTTCCTACCGGGGAGCTAGGGATTGATGAGGGCGTTTTGCTCAAATGGAAGGCTGAGTTTGGCTCCACTCTTGATAGCTGCGTCATTCTCGGAGCTTCGAGTGTCGTGCAGAGCGCGAACAGCAGCTACGGCGCTTGCAATACCAATACTAGTGGCGATAATGGAGTGGAGAACGATAATGGTAGCATACCGGAATCGTTCTACACCAACGGAGGCCTGAAGCTGCGGGTCGTGTGGACCATCAGCTCGTTGATCGCGGCCTCCGCGAGGCATTACCTTTTGCAGCCTATAATTGCGGAGCACAAGACGTTGGAGAGTTTGGTTTTGACGGATGCTGATGGGCAGGGGGTGTTGTCTATGAATAAGGAGCAGTTGGAGGAATTAAGGGTGAAGCCTCTGTCGGCATCTTCGGCATCCAAGAGGACTCTCGTTCCGGCTCTCAACATGCGCTTGTGGTATGCTCCTCATCTCGAGTTGCCTAATGGTGTGGTGTTGATAGGAGCGACTCTGGTTGCGATCAGGCCGACTGAGCAGCCCAAGAAGGAGGTGGCGGGATCGGAGGCCAATTGGGTTGCATCGGCATTTGAAGAGCCGTTTGGGAGTGCTGCAAGAATGTTGGTGAAGAGGAGGACATACTGCCTCGAAATGAACTCTTTCTGAAAGAGGGACCTTGTTTGAGGATGATGAGACAGATGGATGAGGTACTTTCCTTTTTATATGAATTCTTATATTAGTTGTGGAGATCTGTGGTTGAATGCTAGCTAGTATTGTATTCCTCTATTTTCTGTTGCTTTTTCCCTTCGCTTCTATGTTGAATTATCTTGTTTGTTGTTTATTCTTGTTAACGTTTCAGTGATAGTAAGTCTAGTTTCGTGATTGATTTATTTTTCATATTACCAAATTGCATCTGGTTTTGCCCTAAATTGTATACTGGATGACCAATTACATTAGAGTGGTGCTTGAAGCTATTGACTCCCATTGCATTTATCTTATTCTAAATAGTTTGCTGGTCTGATTCCAATTCACATCCTGATTTTAGAGCCATCATGGGTTTCTTTTGGTGTGTGCCATGTTTCCTACTATTTCATTGGTTCATTCTTCTTCTTTTCAAAAATCAAACGACGTTTGTTGTGAACTACTTGATTTGAATCTTCACCTAATGGGAATTATATGGTATTGTTTATGTTCATTGCTAGAAAGATGGGTTATCTGGCTGGCACATTTAGAATGTGTTGTGATTGTGGCAAGCCAATATGAAATTGAATGACTTAGAGTAGAGTGTTGGCATGGTGCCTTTTTCATTTCTTGCATTTCAATTAACATTGTAAGCTGGTATTCTTCATGTCTAAGCTGCTTTGCCCAACTACTCTCTTTTCTGTGGTTAGTGTCTTAGTTTTCTACGAGAGGGGTTCTTTCCTGCTTGCCATTTTTATTTATTAAGCTTTTTTCTCTCTTTAGTTACTGATCACAATTCTCCCAAATGTATTGCTAATATTCGATACGGTATGATCTTTCAGGTAGAGTGCGGCAACAGAAGGCCCCGAGAGCACAGAGTGCAAATTTTGTCTTGAGCAGAGCAAGCTGCAAGGGAGTCGGCAGCCAGGTTTACACAGCTTCCAGTTGTGGGTGCAGTACGAGTAAAGTCGGGTCTGCAACTGCTATCATTTTGAACCAAAGCTTATAATTTACAGAGCGCTGTGCTGTGAAACTGGATAATGAATGTTGCAAGAGTTATGAGATTTTGATAATCTTCTGTCTGTGATAGTTATATGTATATGTGAATATTGTAGGTATGGAACGATCTATGCTTATCTGCACTCCTTTCTAAAAGGCTCAGCTGCATATTATATTAGCTGATTTACCACCAATAATGTTAAAACGCCTCTGTATTTCTATTATTAGAGGATATTTAGTTGAGTCTTCACTCGTGTTTTGGTGAGATTGCTCTTGACGCAAATGATTTTATTTACTCTCCTTGTTGGATATTTTGAAAAATCAAAATATTATTTGTCATTTGGATCGTGTATTACCCTTTTGATTGCGTGACTCCAAGTTTCTCCTCCATATCTCTGAATTAAAAGAAGAAAAATCACATTGTGTCGAAACATATGGCACAAAAAAGTTAAAAGAGTGCGGTCAAAAAGTAAAATTATTGTACGCATAAGAGTCCACATCGACATAAATGGGAGTCCAAAACTTAGGAAAATGAAGATTTATGAATTGGAAAATAGTAATAATAAAAATGAAAGAGATGGATTATCAAGTGTCCTCAGTCAGAGAAAAGTCTCTTCTCTGAGATCCATTGATTGAGTTTGTTGGTCATGGGTTCCATTGGGGCAGATCTGTGCCGCAGAATCTACCCGGAGCCCGTGGACCAGTTGGATCGGTTGCCGGACTCCGTCATCCTCTTCATCTTCAACAAAATCGGAGATGTGAAAGCCTTGGGCCGCTGCTGCGTTGTCTCCAGGCGCTTCCACTCCCTCGTCCCCCAGGTCGACAACGTGCTTGTCCGCGTCGACTGCGTTATCTCCGATGACGATCCTTCTCCCTCCACCTCCCCGCCTTCCGACAAGTCGCGCCACCCTCTCTCCTCTCTCTTCCGCATCTTCTTCTCTGGCCTTTTCAAACCCTTGCACTCCCTCTCTCAGCTCATCATCCCCTCCGCTCGCCGCCTTCCCCTTTCCGATGATTTCGACTCTCAATCCGACCAGACCACCGTCACTCACCATTCCCCCACCCAGGTCTTGAAGAATTTCAACGAAATCAAGCTTCTCAGGATAGAGCTCCCCACCGGGGAATTAGGGATTGATGACGGCGTTTTGCTCAAATGGAAGGCTCAATTTGGCTCCACTCTTGATAGCTGCGTCATTCTCGGAGCTTCCAGCGTCGTGCAGAGTAGTACTAGTACCAATACCGATAATGGAGTGGAGAACGATAATGGCAGCATACCGGAATCATTCTACACCAACGGAGGCCTCAAGCTGCGGGTTGTGTGGACCATCAGCTCCTTGATTGCAGCCTCCGCCAGGCATTACCTTCTCCAGCCTATAATAGCGGAGCACGAGACGCTGGCGAGCTTGGTTTTGACGGACTCCGATGGGCAGGGGGTGTTGTCTATGAATAAGGAGCAGCTGGAGGAGCTCAGGGTGAAGCCTCTGTCAGCGTCGTCCGCGTCCAAGAGGACTCTCGTTCCGGCTCTCAACATGCGCTTGTGGTATGCTCCTCATCTCGAGTTGCCTAACGGAATGGTGTTGAAAGGAGCAACTTTGGTGGCGATCAGGCCGAGTGAGCACCCCAAGAAGGAGGTCGCTGCCAATTGGGTTGCTTCTGCATTTGAGGAGCCATTTGGGACTGCTGCAAGGATGTTGGTGAAGAGGAGGACCTACTGCCTCGAAATGAACTCTTTTTGAACGATGAAGAGACAGATAGATGCATCAGGTATTTCTTTATTAAGTTTTCATTGTATTCCAGTTGCTAGCTAGCTAGTATACTCTTATTCTCCATTCTGTTGTGTTTTTTTCCTTATGTTCCAAGTTGAGTTGAATTGTCAATGATACATTAAATTGCCCTGTCTAGGTTTCTGAAAATCATGAATGCGATATTCATGGTTCTCATTCTGATTTTGCCCTAAATGGCATACAGGTGCTTGAAGCTGTTGGTTGATTCCCTTTGCATCTGTCTTACACTAAATAGTTTTGCCAGTCTGATTCAAGTGACTACTTCCTTGATTTAGATCCACCATGTTATTTCTCATCAAGTCTGTCACATTTCCTGCTTTTTTCTTGGTCTTTACTTCTCCTAATGAAGATGTTTGTTGTGAACTACTTGATTGATTCTTTATCTTATCTTATTTAATTTAATTTGAATTGAAGGACACTCTTTATCTTCATTGCTAGAAAGCTGGTTGAAAATTCATTCAACTTTGATGCATCTATCATCAGGGCTGGCACGTGATAATGCGTTGTGATTGTGATTGTGATTGTGATTATGACAAACCAATATGAAGTTAAATGACTTAGACTAGAGTTTTGCCATGATAGCTCATGTATGTCTTAGGTTTCTCTATTAACACTTTTACCTGTAAGCCTGCTGAGAGAGGGACTGTTGCTACGATTATCTTACTTTGCATACTAGTTTTTGCAAAACTCTGTGCTGCCACTGCCGCATTGGCATCTCTCTTCAAAATCTTTTCCCCTAATCTTACGGTAATTATGGCTTCCTTATTCGATACCCAAGGATGTTTCAGGTGAAGCGCGGATACGAAGGTCCCAGAAGCGCAGAATGCAAATTTTATCTTGAGGGGAGAAAGTTGCCAGCGAAGTTTGTACAGCTTCCAGTTATGACAGTACGAGAAGTTGGTTGATGAAGCCTTATACTGTCTGCAATTCATGAATTGGCAACTGCTTTCATTTACGCTTATCCTTTAAAGGGCGTCGTGCTATGCAACTGGATAATCATGCTGTAAGAGTTATGAGGCTTAGACATTTTGATAATCTTCCGTCTGTATTAGTAATATATATGTGTGAATATTATAGGTATGACCATCTATGCTGATCTGCAATCCTTTTTTTTCTTAAAGGCTCAGCTTGATATTATATTAGCTGATTTACCCACCAATAAATGTTAAATCGCTTCTAGTTCAATATTAATTCGAGTTGTGGTGTGACTTATGTAGCAAAATGAATTGATATTAGAATAGAAGCATTGAATAGATATTTTGGCGAATGTGATTGGTGATTAGATGTGCGGCGTGTAAAGAAGGGCATTGAGTCCCAACTGGAAATAGGGACCCATGAGGTAGTAGTAAAATTGTAGCCGTTTTGATGTCTCAATTAAGGTGGAGAGGAATTGATTTCATAAAATAAGCCAAGAAACTGAAATAAATGAAGTGACCCACCCACCCTGCTCAAAGAACTCTCCAGTTGGTGAGTGGTTGCGTGCAATAATTGATGATGTTTCAATTCCATGAATGCATGTTTGGTTCCATTAAGGGTTTTGTGACCGCACTTCATCTCAATCCTATGAAATTATTATCTAAGTTGTCGGTTCCAGGTTTTGTTTATTGTAGTTGTAGTATTAGTTTATTGAGGTTGTACTACTGTTAACAACTCACCAGTCGCCTCGCTCGATCAAACTAGAGGCAAGTAATTATAAAAAGCAAGCAAGCTGTTTCCAGCTACAATTCAAAAAAAAAAAAAAAACAAGGATGCAATTTTTTGTGCCTCATTATCTGGCAATCTCCTACACTAACTCTAAATGACACAGGATGGGTGTACATTAATTATTGTATGAAGCAAATTATATGGGCAATAGCAGCAGCCAGGCAGAGAGAAGTAAAAATAAGAATATTGAGATAAGCAGCACGATCGACATTTTCTCATGAATCAATCAAAGAAAGAAAGAAAGAAACTGCTGCTGCTGGTGCAGATGCAGGCGCAACAACATATGATTATGTAATAGAGAACAGAGAGTGCAAATAGAATGGAGTTGGAAGAAACAATTAGAAGAAATCCAGAGGCACAGTAATCTTAACACAAGGCTCAGCTCGGCTCGGCTCGGCTCGGCTCAGCCATGGATGCCACTTCCATTTTCGCGTCTTCACTTTTACCTGCACTGCACACCAACATACCCATTCAAACATATGATCAATGATGGTCCACGTAATTACACTCACACCATTGTCATTGGATTTGCCTTTAGATATAAATATTAATAGTCAGGATGAACAAGACACAACTGGCTTATGACTACAAGGCTCATACCTCTTTGCTACAGTTAGAATATTTCTCTTAGGCTATACAATTTTCAAAACTGTCATTTCATTCAACATTTGATACGAGACACTCTATATTCACCCTTGGTTTCAGCTGCACCCAATTATAACTTATTAAAGAACAAATCAAACATTATATGTGAATCAGATATTTAATGACCTGTTTTCTAAACCTTCCCTTAAACCAATACAATTCTTCACGTTTTTCCACAGATTATAGCTTTAGCTTTCTGGGTTACCTCAGGATTCAATATGTGCGGAATGACATGATCGATTAAGATGATAATTGCCTTGATGCTTTAAGCCATAAGATGAAACTATACAATTATAGCTTAAGCTACTTTGATAATTTAATAACATTGCAAGTTAAACTGAATGAGCATCAATGTCATCATTTTTGCTATTGACATATGGATTAGAAAATAAAAATTGCATTTACGCATTAATTTCTTCTAAAAGAAACCTAAATATTTTCTAAAATGCATATCGCAAAGAGTCCAACTCATATTTCAAAAGCAGTTGCGGACATTTGAAAAGACAAAGAACAAAAAGTAGTTTTGGACACAACTTATGATAGGAAATGAACACAAAATTGTTGAAATGCTTATTTTGGATGGAGGAAACAATTAGTATTGACGAGACATTAATGAACAACATTTTTATGATGATTTAATTATTTCCAGGCAAGTTGCTTAAGGTTTAAGGAAATAATTAAAAACCCTAAAGAAAAATGGGAATGACAAGTGTTGATGGACAGAGCAACCACAGAAACAAAAATAAAATAAAAAATGAAAAGGGTATAGCACAGAGGCGAGAGGTAGATGCTAAAGTGCGCAGCCTTGAGTGGTAGAGCAACACCTGGCTCCTCCGCCATTCTGTGTTAGAAACCAGGGAACCAAACAAGCAGACAACCAGCCGATCCCTATTCGCACCTATCTATGCCGTTGGTTGCCTTTTCCCCAAAACCAAGATGCTACTGCACTGATTGATGTGGCAGCAATAATAACCACTTAGATTAGACTTGAATCTTACCGTCAGTTCTTGCCTTTGCCTCTCTGGGAGGAGTGGCGGCCGTTGTTGGCGTGGGCGTCGCCGTAGCAGAGCTGCAGGCCGCGTGAGTCGTAGCCTGAGAGGAACTGGTGGTGTGTCTCGGCGGTGCCGATGAAGAAACTCGGGTCGGAGTACCTCTGGAGGTGAGGCAGCAGTGACGGCGAGGATGAATTGGACTGAAGGGTCCCCCTATTGAAGCCGGGTGAATTGGCGGAAGACGAAATCGTGAAGTTGAGATTGTACTCGATGCTGCCGCTGCTGTTGCCCACCGGGACCAAGTGGTCCGGCACGAGCGAGAAGTGCTGCTGCTCGCTCAACAGCGGCGAGGTGTAGGGATTCGACGGCGGGTGCATCTGCGCCGAGCGATGGAGGCCGGAGGTGAAGTAGTCCATGGGGGCGGAGGACCAGTGCCTGGGAGCGGCGGCGTTGGAATTAGGGCTGTTGGAGGAATTGTTGCCGATTCCCCCATTCAACAGCTCGGTGAAGGAGGTGGTGTGAGAAATAGGGTTTAAAGAGGCAGACTCGCTCTCCTTCTCCTTCTCCTTCTCCTTCTCGGCGACTCGCTCCTTGGCTCGCTCCCTTGCCTTGATTCGGCTCTCAGATCTGGAGAGAGAGAGCCCCGACCCCTTGCTGGTTTCGGAAGTGCTGCTGCACGCAGACGACTTGGTCACCTGCTGCTGTGAGTAATTCGGATCGCCTTCCAAATCGACCTCGGCGGAGTCGAAGCATAGCTGATCGCTGCCGGCGGTGCTTGACCTCTTCTCATCGCTCAGCTGCTTGGGGGTGTCGGGGAACGGGGTGTTCATCGGCGGCAGCTCCGCAATCGAACTCGCCGCCGCCTTCAGCAGCCACTCCACCGCCTTGCTCGGCTGATCGTACCCCAACCTATCCTGTAGATCGTAGAATTGGATGGCGGTGTTAACGGACAGCCTCACCCGCCGGTCTCGCAGACCCTTTGATGTCAAAACCTTGCTGTGCCTATCCTTCCCGCCGGATGCCCGCGAAACCCTAACAATTCGCGAGGAAGGCCAGCCGTAGAACCTCCCAACGCCGCCGCCGAGATCAATACCACCGCCACCACCACGCAAGGCGGCGCTGGGTCTTTTGTTGTCTCCTTCCTCCTCTTCATCGTCCATCTTGTGCGCGTGCCCTAATTTTGCGGAATCGAGCCTTCCGTTGCCATTGCTGATTCTAGGGAACTTACATTGAATCTGATCATCTACCTCCATAGTATTACCACCGCTTTCATGCCTTTTCTGAATCCCCTTCCACCTGTTTTGGTTTCTTATCTGTGTATGAGAGAGGGGGAGGCAAAAAAACTTTGAAATGGAATCTGAGTTTGTTAAGATTAGGGTTTTAAGAGAAGGTAAGAAAGAGAAAAACAGTGGGTGTGCGGTGCAGTTGAGTTGGGTAGTGGATGTGGGGAAGACTGTACCGTCCTTTGCATTGATGACGATTACACACAGTACTTTGGCTTTTGTAGTGCCATATGCATACAAAATAGATATAAATATCTATATATCTATAGAGAGAGAAAGGGTAGCTATATATATTACTCTATCTGAGAAACGCTGAATCACGTTCCATATACAGAGAGAGAGAGACGAGGGAGGGTGGGATGGGTTTGGGGGTGGGGGAGAGAGCCTTCCTTTGAAGCTTTTTGCAGTGCCTTCAAAAGCAAAAACAAAGCCTGTGTCGCAGCTCAGACCCTTAACCTCTGCAACAAAAAATCAAATTCATTAAAGGAAAATTACAACAGTCAAAACTTTAACCACCACATATATTATCAACCTTCCTTCTCAAAATTAAAACAGAAATCTCAAACACTTCAAATAAAAATAGAATCTGATGCTTACAAAAAAAAAAAAAGAATAATGTCCAACGCTGCTTTAATTTAACTTCTTCTTTTCCCTTGAGAGCATATAATTACTTGTAGCTAGCTAAGCTGAATAGTGAATTAGTATTTACTAGTAATAAACTAAATTATGATTAAATTGTTAGTTAAGATTGGGTTTCTTTCAAAGGGAAAGAGACAGGTGCTAGAGAAAGAGAGCTTAGTAATTAAAGCATATGGCTGACCCTAGAAATTGCAGACACAGTGATAGTATAATTGCCATCCGCTTACACAGACCAATAACGCATCAAAACAACTGCTAAATATTCGTAACAAATATTTATTCCTATATAAGTAAATATACTTGTAATATATATATATATATTTACAAATTTTCTATTATTTTCAATACAATAACGATGATTGGTGATATAAAAAATTAATTAATTAATTATGCAGGAACGTTGTTATCAAAGACGCCATAAATCATTAACGACAAATTAAAATTACAAATCCAGAAAAAACTATTGGATCTCATTATAAGAACTTCGAAATCAGTAGATCCGCATCTCATGATGTCCTTCTAAATATATATAAGCATGATCGCAAAACAAAAATTATTTCTAGAAAAAAAAAAAAGTATCAGCAATTTGTCGCGAATATATAGATTAGTATGAACTTTAGTAGAAAAGGATAAAAAAAAATGCAAGGAATGTTCAAGGACAAAAAAAATAAGTATCATATTAAAGCTGAAATTAGAGCAAGCAACACACATTATCAACACTTGTTTCTCTCTCTTTCCGCAAAATGTTGAAACCCTTCGACGTTGAAGAAAATGGCGGAGAGAAGATGGGAATTGAACGAGAGAGAGAGAGAGAGAGAGAGAGAGAGACGAGGAGTGAGAAATGCAAGAGAAAGATATATGCAGGCAAACGACCCGACTTCGAAGTTTGTAAAATGGGTTTACCCGAAATTTCAGTGGAGCTGCTTCCTTATCTCCCAACTTTTCGAACTCCAAAGCAGTAAAATTAGCTCAGAAACTAATGCTTCGAATTTAATACAAAACAAATGAAAAATTAGGATTTAGGGTTTATATGATTTTCTGGTTTAGAAATTGCGGTTATCTTGAAATAATTGTAAGTGGAAATTAAGGTGGAGGCAATGAAGATCAAAGCCCTAACAAAATGGGGTTAAATCGATTGGCGCAAGTCAGCGGGCATATCGGGAAAGGACAGACACAGCGCCGTTGCCCTCTCTTTGCATCTTCATCCTTTTTATTTTCTCTTTGTTTCTCACTTGCCCCCACCAATTTACTCATATTTCTCACTTGCCACTTTTATTCTACCGTTTTTTTTCCTACTAGATTCGCCGCGCTAACATAATTATGAATACATGATAATCATAATTCAAAAAAAAAAAATCCAGATTTATAATGTAAGAATATTATTTTTATAATGTTTCATTTATATATCTTTCATAGTTGTATAGAAGAAAATATAGTACTCACTCCGTTCCACGAGAATTGACTCCTATTTTTTGGGTATGTGATTTTAGAAGAGTTAAAAAGTAGTATAAATTGTTGATAAAAATGTACATTATTTAAAATTATGTGAATAATAAAAGTATCCCAAAAAAAAAATCAGTCAATTCTCATGACACTCCAAAATAGAATACAAGTCAACTCTCGTGGTACGAATTGAGTAGTATATTAATAAATTAAAAACTTATTAGCATGTGGTGTCCTTTGGATATGATGTAAATGATAATACCAATTTTAGTTTAGGCTCCGTTCTCCTTGATGGATAAATTATCATGGGAAAATGAGGGAAAAAAGAACATTTGCCCTTTAAATTTTTCCTTTTTTTCCATCTCCTTCTCTAAAAAACAGAGTTTTACTCTTCCTTCCTCCTCCTTTTCACTCAAATGGAAGGATAATATTATCCCACTTGCAAGGAGTGAAAATATTATCCTTCCATTG
>JAYJMF010000080.1:3883018-3901625 GCA_036873715.1 Salvia sclarea
GGTTGCTTGTGGGGATGTGGGTGCTGACTCGATTTTCCGTTCGCCGAAAAAAACACTCATGTTGTAATTGCAAAAAAATTGAAAATTTGTGTATATAATTGCAAAGATCCAAAAGTCATGTTGTAATTGCAAATTAAGGTAAAGTTTATGATTTAATTTGCAGTTTTCCCTTTAAGTTATGATTGTATTAATTCACCAATCATTTTTTACATTTTTTACACAGTTATACTTGTGTAAGAAAAGTGTAAAACTTTTTGACAAAATAATACAAACCCATCAACATGTGAGGATATAAATGTCTCTTTAGTTATATGATAATTATATGATAATGTTTTCATATGATTTCGGACAAAAATATTTTTTCTTAAAAATTTGGTAAAAAACCCTATTACCACGATATAAAACAATCGAGTAGTCCTGTGAAAGAAGGTGTGATTAGATTGGAAAGAGGGAGCATGTGCATAGTTTGACTTAGGGCTCACCATAATTGCCCCTGCACCCCACCGTATCCTGTACCCACCCTTTTGCACATCACCTTCCTCAGTTGTCCACTCTTCCTCGTATCACATCGAAACACCAAAAAAGTATTTAATTTCTTAATCAATTTATTTTTGTTACAAGCAAAGCAATCAATAGTTTTAGCCGGCGCTTAAGCTCCCATCTCGCATAATCCCTAATCTAATTATCGCATTTAAGCCCTAACGATCCGACACTTCCCAGCCCCACGCTTCCGTGATTAATATGTGAAGACGATTTACATCAACTTCCGTTTGGTCGTCTCTTTCTATTTCGATTCCCTTTCTTTTCCTTTTTTGGCCAATTATATCACTTTCCTTTTACTATTATTCTACAATCTCTAATGGCTTTAGCATTATTCACTTCCGTTTGGACAAGGATTTCCATGTGCTCTTCCATTAAAGCGGCGATCTTGATCTGATTTATTTCTTCTGTGAAGATTAGTGTGTTTTTTTGTTTTTTCTTATATCTTTCTGTTTGGAGAGTGAAGATGAATGTGGCCAAGTCTCAGGTGTGGCAACCTTGCAAGAAGAAGAGGTTATAGTAGGGTTGAGATTCAATAATCCCACAGAGGGAAGTTTTATTGCGTAGAGAGAGGGGGAATATGGATGGGATATGTATAATCTGTATTAGGTAGGTGAAGTAAAAAGGGGAAGGATTATCCAAAGGGCATTTTGGGGTTGATTCCATTACATATTGATAGATACGGATAAGGGCGTTGAGATGGTGATGGCATCGAGATCAAGCGCTGGCGGCGGCGGCGCCAGTAGTAGCCGGACGCGCGTGGGGAGGTATGAACTAGGGAGAACTTTGGGAGAAGGGACCTTCGCGAAAGTGAAGTTTGCTAGGAATTTGGAGACTGGTGAGAATGTGGCGATCAAGATTCTTGACAAGGAGAAGGTTCTCAAACACAAGATGATTGGCCAGGTTCTGTTTTTATTCAGATTCTTTGCTTTCTGTACTTTTTATCTTCAGTTTACTGTTTTTTGATTTGATGAACTGGAATATGTGACCTTTTGTAAGGTTTAATTTTTGTGATCCTTTCAGTTTAGTACTAGAAGATTTTGGGTTGACTTTTATTTCAACAAAAATCTTTTCGTGAGGTTTAGTGGAGGTTGGATAGTTCTCCGTGGGTTGCAGATCCTGATGTCTAGTGGTGGGGCATAAGTTTGTAAAAAAAATATTTAAGTTTGTTAATGTCATTAAGAGTTGGATCAACATGGTAGTTAATTGGTCTGAGTTTTGTATATTCTGAATCTATGCCCGTTGAAGTTGATCCGGCTATCTACTTATCAGAATATGCCTGATCTGTTTTTTTTTGTGAATGATATTTGACAATATCTTTGTTGTTTGTTCATGCTTTGTTTTCACCTTTATTTACTAGATTTTTTTGTGTTGTTCTAAGACTTTTGGTCACCTTGCAGATCAAGCGTGAAATTTCAACCATGAAATTGATTAGGCATCCTAATGTCATCCGGATGTATGAGGTTAGTATGCGAGTCTCTTAACCAAGTTTCAGATTTTCTAGTGTGTTGAGATGTGATCTTGAGATGCATGCTAAGGAATTGACTGTAAAGTTTTATGTGGTGCTTATTGATGGGCTCCTTCCTGTAGGTTATGGCCAGCAAGACGAAGATATACATTGTCATGGAATTTGTCACTGGCGGGGAACTCTTTGACAAAATTGTACGTCTCAATAATTTTCACTCTCGAAAAATAGACTTAGGATGTGAGATGAAAAAGCTTATGTAAGAAGTTCGATGTTATTGTTGGCTTTCCTGTGGCCAGGCTAGTAGAGGGAGGCTGAAAGAAGATGAAGCAAGGAAGTATTTTCATCAGCTCATCAATGCAGTTGATTATTGCCACAGCAGGGGTGTATACCACAGGGATCTTAAGGTGAGCATGTGGCTCTTGGCTTATCCAATTTAATTGGAAATGGAAAGCTGACTATTTATTATATTGCATCCTTGATTTATAGCCAGAGAATTTGCTGCTTGACGCCAATGGTGTTCTCAAAGTCTCCGACTTTGGTCTAAGTGCCCTACCCCAACAAGTTCGGGTACTACAATTTGTTTGTTTTTCTTCAGGGAGCATTTTGCTAATTTAGATGAAATGTTTCCTCGATTTGTGGAACTGTGCATAACCGAGTATGAATGAGTTCAATAAGATGATGTAATTCATTCTCTTAATATTTATTAGGAAGATGGTTTGCTTCACACAACATGTGGCACTCCAAATTATGTTGCTCCAGAGGTATGCAACCAAGCTCAGTCGGTGCTGTTTTCTTGATTCTTGATAGTTCTGTAACTCTGTTTCCTGAAAACTGCTATCATCTCCCCTGTTTCACAGGTGATCAACAATAAGGGCTATGATGGAGCCAAGGCGGACCTATGGTCTTGCGGGGTTATACTTTTCGTACTCATGGCTGGGTATCTTCCCTTCGAAGAATCGAATCTTATGGCATTGTACAAAAAGGTTTATTGCATATCTCATAATATTTGCCTCAGAATTTGTCATCTCCTTTTACACACATGAAAAGTTGACGAAATTGTTATAGAGAGGGATAGTGTAAAGTGAAATTTAAACACGCGATGCTGCTGTCTTGACAAAAAGAAATTCAGCTTTTGCGGTTTGAACTTGATTGCAGATATTCAAGGCTGACTTCACGTGCCCTTCATGGTTTTCGGCCAGTGCGAAGAAACTAATCAAAAGAATTCTGGACCCCAACCCATCGACGGTATGCTCCTCTACTACTCCATGTAAATGACATTTTTGTCAGAATTAATTGCCTAACCGCCGCGTTTTATTATTCAGTCATACCACTGAATGCTTTTGCTACATGATGCAGCGTATCACGGTCAGCGAACTCGTCACAAATGACTGGTTTAAGAAAGGATTCAAGCCACCTGTTTTCGAACAAGAGGAAGTTACCCTTGACGATGTTAATTCTATCTTTAATGAATCAGCGGTATGAATTTTAGTTTGGGTACCAGTTTTTCTTTTGAAGGGATTCTGTATTTCACCGCTTGATATGAAGTTGAATTTTTCTTGCAGGACTCTCCGAACCTTGTTGTGGAAAGGCGGGATGAAAGACCCCCGACCGCACCAGTGACTATGAATGCCTTTGAGCTCATCTCCACCTCACAGGGTCTCAATCTCAGTTCCCTCTTTGAAAAGCAAATGGTATGCTGATTTCATAGTTAGAATGAATTTGTAAAGAGTGAGGGTTAAATTTTCATTTAAATGACGTGCTTCCACATTTCTCTGACTTTAGGGTCTCGTGAAACGAGAAACGCGATTTACATCTAAATGCCCTGCCAATGAGATTATATCAAAAATTGAGGAAGCGGCCGGGCCTATGGGGTTTGATGTGAAGAAAAATAATTACAAGGTTTGATCTGTGCATTAATTTCCCCCTTTTATGATTCTTCCGAAGAACATGCTAAGATCCTCATTCATATTTTCAGTGTAGTAGTTTGGTATGATTTCAATCATAACCTCTGAACCCCTCTTTGTTTGTCATTCCATTTAGATGAAACTTTATGGGGAGAAATCCGGGCGGAAGGGTCACTTATCTATCGCGACAGAGGTATGTTTACTTAAAGATCTTCTTGACTCCTCACTCAATTACACTTGGCCTATAAAGCCCAACGTTAAAATTGAACCAAAAAGATATCTTGCTAGGAGAAGAGCAAATATTTTGAGAAAGAGATGTTTCTGCAACATTTTGTATTAATATTGTCCCAAATGCTCTTGCAGATTTTTGAAGTGGCTCCATCACTTCACATGGTTGAGCTTCGCAAGTCTGGCGGAGATACATTAGAATTCCACAAGGTAATGTTACATTTAACTTATTTTCGCAAGCTATCTGTAATGTATTAGATGATCTCATGAGCTTTTGTCTGCAAATATCGGATCTTCTAGAAAGACGAAAGAGGACCACGTTCACAAACATTAGGACCAATAATTCTAATTTCAGGGTGATAACCCTATTAATTCTTTAACAATAAATATGGTGAATTAGATAATATGCTTTCTTTTTCTTCTCGATCTTGTGCAGTTCTACAAGAACCTCTCGACTGGGTTGAAAGACATCGTATGGAAAACAGGCGATGAAGTAAAAGAAGGAAATAATGGTAAGTGAATACGTACATAATCATTGTGGTGTTGTGTATCATTTCGTTAGTCGAGCAGTCTGCATAATCATTGTTGTATCGCGCATCATCCTGTCAATGTTTTTGCAGGCGCAGACATCAAGACCCCCTAACTGGACTCAGTTACTTGCATGTTAGTGTTTACTTTGTATTATTTGGTATGTTTGATCTTGTATGATTATACAAAAATACGGAAACAGCCAGTGCAAAATTGTGGTGGTTCTCGTCCTTGAAATATTCCATTTGCTTGTGTAACACATTAGCTTATATCCTATTTGATGTTTATAAATATATATCTACGGTTGAAGACTTGTGTATTCTGCCCTCTACTACAGTAGTCACGCCCGGCCCAATTACGAAAGAAAGGTGAAATTGCATATTTGCATCTGATTCCATTTTCCTATGATATATTCAGAATAATTAGAGTGTCCAATTTAAAACATCTCCTTTCTGAAAAGGAAGTTGAGGTGTTTTAAATCAAGACCTTCCACATTGGATAATAGAATTAAGCGAAGAAGAAGCGTTTGCTTTTTGAGGTAAAAGCGTGTCTTATGTTGCAAACATAAGAAAAACACTTCTTACCTCAAAAAGGCATAAGATATACGCTTTTACCTCAAAAAGCAAACGCTTTTTCTTGGCTTCTCCGTCGTCGTGGAGAATAAAAGTGATTAATTCTTTTTTATTAGCGCTTATGTATGTTGGAGACGATTTATATAGTAATTTGATGAAGCTTGCAATCCGAATCATGTCATGTAATTTTTTCGCCAAATCTCTGCCAACTCTTTGTTGTCTTTGAATATAATCAAAATTGATATAATCTGAAAAGTGCACATTTTAGTTACAAATTTTATAAAAAAAAATCTCAATCTATTTAATCCCAATCTTTTGGCTTTGGACTAAATTGACGTAGCTACAGGTACTAAGGATTGGGTCATGAATGGTGGGTATATACAGTATGTGGCAAAATGAAAACTTGGTGCATGGAATATGATTTCGTAAATCAAAATTGTACGGTGTTTCTGATCCTCTTCATAAGTATCACTCCCTCCGTTCCGCCCATCTTGATGCATTTGCTTTCGGACACAGGATTTTAGGAGAGTTGAAAAATAATGTAAAGTGGTGATAAGAATATATATTATTTTGTGTGTGTAATAAAGGTGTTTGAAAAAGGAAACGCAACAAAATCTGCGGGATGCCCCAAAAGGGAGAGGACACATCTGATGCAACTAGAGATGAAACTTGAGGAAGAGGAAGGTCCAAAGAAAAGCCATATGCACCAAGATCGGCGGGACAGAGGGATTATTATGCTTGAATATTTTGTTTGGAGGTATGAGTTTCATACATTTATTGGTTTTGAAAAGAAGAAAAAGAAGAAGTGTATTTATAAATTACTGTAGTGCCACTGGGAAGTACTGACTCCACCTAAACTTTCATAAAAAACAATCGTAAATCCAAATCATACACCACCATCCCAAATTTCAAACCATTGATATGTCAATAGTAGGGTTGTAAACGATGCAAGTCGAATACTGAAAGATTTAATTTGTAGTCCTGTTTGGTTCGAGTTCGATTCTAACCTTCATTCTAAGGTTCGGGCCACGAACAAAACTCATTTAAAGATTCAAGCTTGAGATCCTCAAAGTTAGTGTATTATGAAGTGTTTGTATTCATATTTGATATTGATTTTTGTTTATATCATCAGTGAGAATACTGTATATAGTTAATATCGGTGAATGTCATTGATCTAATACACTTGAATATGTTTGCGGACAACCTCATTTATGAGGCTTGCAAACAGGTTCTTTAAGCTTGAACTCGAACATGTTTGTGAGACTATGGAATTGAGCAATGCAAGGCTTGAGCTTGGCTTGGAGTTTTTGTCAAGTTCGGTTCGAACCTCAAATTCGTTCCTTTGTTAAACCGGATTATAAATATAAATATCTTGATTGGTCCTTTTTACCAATAATCAAGATTATGTTAGGTAATTCTATATATAGCCTCAATTTTTTTTTTGCTCTTCATAATCCCCATTTAATTAATCAAATATATAATAGAATATACTATTTTAGCTCAATAGTCCAAATTCATAACACTAAAAATATTGACATATATGAACACGCGTAGCTCCCTTGAACCTGAAGTAGAAAATAAAATACTCATTGGTAAGTTTCATGATATGAAAAGAGTTTATTTTGCATCAAATAAAAAATATTAATCTTTTCTTTGCATACCTTTACTTAACATCAAAGGTCTTAAGTTCAAATTAATCGTAATATGACCTCTAAATATTCTTATTTAACGGAAGGAAAAACATGGTTTAATATGTAATGTGAAGAATGCAAGTTGGGTGGGTCTTTTATTACACTGCAGTCACCCAGACATAGGTTGAGTAGTGAAGCATCCGCACACAGAGATTGAAATGTTTACCTATTAGTTTGGGGAGGAAAGTGATTCTTCCTTTTTTGGGGCTACAGAGATTATATTATTAATTGTAATAAGGGTAAAATACTCTACTAATAATGATTGTCTATTTTAGGGACTGGTTGAACTTTGAAGTAGATAGAGGACCAACTCTACTTCACTATAAAAAGCAATAATAATAAAAGATGGAACCCAGTCCATTAGTGGGCCCATCTTTTTTGGGCTTGAAGCCTAAAAAAGAATCACCCAAATATGGTTTGAACTTTGAAGTTATTTCCATGGAACCATGTACCCTCTCCGTCCCACGAAGCGTGGGGCGTTTCTTTCGGCACAAGATTGAAGGATAGTTAAGAAGTAGTATAAAGTGATGATAGAAATATATAATATTTAAAGGTGTGTGAATGATAAAGGTTTTCATAAAAGGAAACGCCTCACGCTTCGTGAGACAGTCCGGTTAGAAATACGCCTCACGCTTTGTGGGACGGAGGGAGTATTATATAATTAATTAATTAATTGTCATTTGGGAATGTGCCGATACAGTTCAAAATGAAAAATAGACCAATACAAATTTGAAATGAGACTAACAAAGTACTCCATTATTTATTAAATTATAAAATAAGGGCTATATTTAGAATAACCGAAATTAATATTTGTTGCGGGTCGGATTTGAAATTATTAAAGCCCAGTCACCTTTGTTGGGCTTGAAGCCCAGAAATGATTTCCATGGCTGCGATGGAACCACATAGCCAACCTCAGATAGGTCATGTGGGTTGGGGCAAGTAGCCGTCTGTCATTTTGCGTAATTTCTTGCAGAAAAATTAATGTCGGCTTATGACTTGTTCACCACCGATCACCGATCAATAAATTTTCCAGCAGTCACTGTTCCGATCGAAAATATTTAAAGGAGCTTTGCCGTCGTTGGATTATCTGAGATGATGTCGGCGAGAGGGCTCGCCCGGTTGGCGAGGTCAGGCTACGCCCGTCGTCCATGGGTTTACTCGTCTTTGGGTAGTAGCGGTAGCGCGCCTTTGCTGCTCGACCATTCCTCCCACTTTCGCAACCCTCTTCAATCTTCTCCAGAGGTGAATTTACTTGCTCGTATGTTTTTTTGAAATTCGCGCTTTCTTACCAGTGGAGGAGAGGCTATTATTATTTCTGTATTTGGCAATTTGATCCCACAGTTGGTGGATGTAAGGGTTTTTACTAAATGGAGCGGGTTAAATTAATTAGTGGCTTGTTAAATGATTTTTTTTCCCTTTCTAATTCCTTTTCTTTTTTGTTAAACTTTATTTACAGTGATCTTTAAGATTTGAGAGATAGGGAACTTAACTAACTTCTTCTCTGATTCCGTTTTTAATCTGAAAATTATTAAAATGGAAATTGTCTCTAGCTTGCGATATAGGCGCCGTTTGTTTAACTGTGACGATGCGTATGCACTCCTCTTGATATATGAGTTTGTTTTTGTAATCGACATGTTCTGTTCCTTCACATTGTATTATATTTGCTTTGTTACTGTTTATTAGTAGGTTTTGGGTTGCAGAGTTATTTATTCATGGGTGTCAAATGCCATTAGTACAGTCGGGCAACAGGTTCAACTCCAGAGCAGCTCTGCAGTTCAGGTTGGTGCTTATTTTTTATGATCAAGTTGTCTTGATGGTCAGATTGTCTCTATAGTGATAGTGATTGCAGATGACTTAATTGAATTGCAATCACTTTTTCATATGTTTTTTGTTGTCACCTTGTCTAGATGCGCTCTATTGTATGGCCAACCTTCTTTTTTGTATAGCAGGAGCAATTAGATCCATTTTCTCTTGTTGCTGATGAACTGTTGATTCTCGCGGATCGCTTGCGGTCTATGGTAGTTGCCGAGGTATGACATGTACGTGGATTCTGGTTTCAAAGACGTAGATATATAATGAAGGTAATTCACACTTGTTTCATCTCATACAGGTTCCCAAGCTTGCCTCTGCCGCGGAATATTTTTTCAAACTGGGAGTTGAAGGAAAAAGATTCAGACCCACTGTAAGACCGAGTTGTTGTACAAAAAACGAAGGAATCTGTATTTGGCCATTTTGTGCAGGCTCGTTTTCCTTTTTAGATGATATGATTTGTAATTTTGGCAATTAATTTTCTTATGCAGGTCCTTTTATTGATGGCAACGGCTCTAGACTTACCAATCACAAGGCAAACATCCGAGGCTGCAGTCAATACCTTGGCCACAGAGTTGCGTACAAGACAACAGTGCATTGCTGAGATTACAGAGATGATTCATGTTAGTGACTCTAGCTCTTAGAACCCTGTTTACACAATGCTTCACTTCGTGTCTCGTTCTTAAACATTCAGAATGGGTTTTTGGTTATATCTGTTTGTAGACCTGTCATAATTCAACTGCTAGTGATAAAAATTATGATATTGTACTTGTCTTGCCTTTTGTATGATGCTACTGAGCACCATGGTGGAATTGGGTTTATTCTTTTATTTATCACATTAATAATTTCACCTTCTTCTAAATCTTATTTTGTAGCTTCATGGTGTCTTACCTTCTCATGATGTTACTCTGTGTTTGTGTGATGCCAATTTTAAAAAATAGGTTGCTAGCCTCCTCCATGATGATGTGTTGGATGATGCTGATACAAGGCGAGGTATTGGCTCTTTGAACTATGTGATGGGAAATAAGGTACATGATTTCTATCCATTTGTGAACTCCCTCTCTAATATCTCGACCTTTAACATATATAAGGAAAAAAGTGGCAAGGAACTTGATTTTTAAATGAATATAATTTTAGTCCTATTAACTTCTACCTTTCCACCTAATTCATTATGTTGGTTTTACCTTTTGAGTTAGGTTATTGGTCTACTGAGTCGTGTCTTCTTTGTTTAATTTCAGTTAGCTGTCTTGGCTGGAGATTTCCTGCTATCTAGAGCTTGTGTGGCCCTTGCTTCGTTGAAAAACACAGAGGTACCTTTTGACCCTTAACTGGTTGAGGATACATTTCTCTACCATGCTTTTCAATTGCAAGCATAAAGTGAAAATATGAAGGCCAATCATATATAAATGGTGAAGAATCAGACTAGAAAAATCATTTATGTTTCTTGTTATTGTTACAGGTTGTTTCACTCCTGGCTAAAGTTGTTGAACATCTAGTCACCGGTGAGACCATGCAAATGACGACAACATCTGATCAGCGCTGCAGGTATGCTGCTAGCTGGGATTATGGCTTTTTTTCTTCATTTGTCTTTTCCCTTGCATCTTGATAATTTGCAGTTTAAAATCACGTGATATAGATTATTACTGATTGCATTTCATGCACTTCTCTTATCTTTTGTTTGTTCTTCCTAAAACATTGCACTGTTGCTTTTGGCAGCATGGAGTACTACATGGAAAAGACATACTACAAAACTGCATCATTGATATCCAATAGTTGTAAGGCTATCGCCCTTCTTGCTGGACAAACGGCAGAAGTTTCAAATTTGGCTTATGAGTACGGCAAGAACTTGGTTTGTATTTTTTCTGCACTCTTTCTTACTTTTATAGTTTTATGTCAAATAAAATTGGGAGAGTACATAATGTGTTTGGATTACAGTGGTTGGTGTTAAGTTCTTTGATACATAAATACTTATTTATTCTAAAATAATGCATCATTGCAACAAATATCTACAGTATAATTACATCAACTGCTTTATCAGTAATTCTCTACTCCGCAATTTATTCGTGATGGTATCTATCGCACTGCAGAAAATCGAAATCTAGTTCTTTATACTGTGCTGCATTTTAGCACACCCTATAGCTAGGGGATCGGGTGGGGGAAGGCTGAGATGAATTTCTTTGATATCGTACTTTTACCTTGTTATGATTTTAATTTATTTAATTTTTCATGGTATTTCTGTAACCTGCTGTAATAGTTCTATCCTGAAACTTGTTTCCAGGGGTTGGCATTTCAGTTAATCGACGATGTTCTTGATTTCACTGGCACATCAACTTCTCTTGGGAAGGGGTCCTTGTCGGACATTCGCCACGTAAGTATCTCTCCATTTCATTTTAACTTTCTTGATTGCCTGAAATAACAACCGCTCAATGACATGCCAAGTTGTCAAATAATTTTTTTAGGGGATTGTCACTGCTCCTATATTGTTTGCTATTGAGGAATATCCTGAACTTCGAGCAATTGTCGATCAAGGATTTGAGAAGTCTTCAAATGTGGACCAGGTGAGTTTGCCTTTTTACCCGATGTCAACAGTTTGATTAATTGGCTTTTCATTCCCTCATGCCCATTTAAAAAAGGAAAATATGGATATCATCTCTCTCCAGGCTCTAGAATATCTCTCAATGAGTAGCGGAATTCAGAGAACTAGAGAGCTAGCAGCAAAGCATGCTAGGCTGGCATCAGCTGCAATCGACGCCCTTCCAGAAAATGAGGATGAGGCGGTGCAGAGGTCGAGGCGGGCGCTTGTAGAATTAACACATATAGTCATCACCAGAACAAAATAGAGCAGATATACAATATGATTAGACGATTGTGGCAGTCGCAAGACATTGTCTAGGACAGTTTTCCTCTCCTATTTTTGGTTGCACCGGACAGGGACAGGACATGAAATGTCTTAATTGGACCGATCACTACCCCGACCGGCAATTCATTGCTATGCGTGGAATAAAAATTTCTTCCAAATGAAATTCTCCTGTGAGGTGGTCTATATGCCATTGTAAAGTTTGAAGCAACCATTTTCCTTTTACTTGAATTCTATGTTGCAACTAGATACTCGCAACATTTTGTATTGGTTGTTTTTGCGGTAATTGTGCTTTTCAATAGAGGCAGGCAGAATGAGAATTTCATTTACGTTATATATTCCTTTTTTTTTAGTTACACCTCCCTCCTACGATCGACCTATTGGTTGGAAGTGAAGCATCTTAGTAGAAGTGTTGGCTTGATTGGTTGGAAGTGAAGCATCTTAGTAGAAGTGTTGGCTTGATGTTTTGGGTCCGTCTATTTTCTGGATATACATAATTACATATACATTCGAAATTTAAATATTTTTCTTATTTAGAGGTGTAGGCCTGATGTTTTGGGTCTGGCTACGACATGCTGTTTCATACCATGTAGAATGTTGGACCGGACCAAGTTGCTCTGAGAAATTATGTGTGAAAAAGTTACAGTTTAAATACAATGGAATATTTCTTATAATTATAAAGATGTTAAACAATTGTAATGCACTTCAAAAAAATACAATGGAATATTTCTTTTAAATAAGTGTTTTATGGTGCATTCAAAATTGAAACAGTAAATTACAGCTTTTATACAGGAACCAAGAATCATATTTTCAGGTGAATATAAGCGAACTTGCTAGTGTTATAAACAAACTTATACTAGTACATTTCTTGCATTTACCGAAACAACGTTACTGAATCACAACATACTTGACATATCTACTCACCCTCATATTTAGCTGCAATCAGTCACTTCCGCATTGTCTAGAACACATCTAGAGAGATGAATGCAGCCCAAGCATCCTGCAACCAGATCACAAGTTATAACAAGTATCTCTGCCATAATATACATCATATCATCACTTATGCCTTCTTGACTTGCGCAATGTTTTAAGCTGACCTGAAGAACTGAAAAGGCTTTATCTGCAACGTATTTCTGTTGGGGCGTCGCACCCCTTTGTTGGAGCTTGTCCGGGTGCAGGCACAGCCGCGCTTTCTGATACGATTTCTTCACTTGAGAGCTTTCAATTATATTTGCCAAGGGCACTGGTAACCAGCCGCTATTAGGCCATAAGATCTGAGTGGCAAATAGAGTACTTTGTTATCAAACATTTGCATAATCTGGATTCCTTAAACAATGAATGAGTTAGCAGTTGCATAAAATAGATCATCTCACATGATGCAGCGAAGATAACAGCAGTCGAATGTCAGCATCCTTTCCACTTGACCATAACCTGATCTTCTCATCCAGTATCTCGGTTTCTGTTTGTACCTGCTACGATTTGGAGATAATTACTTGACTATCACAGGTCCAAACAACGGATTTGGTAACTATACACGTGATCCAAGTTGAGTTATGAGATCATAATGTCATTATCCAACCAAGTTCTTAAAGAGGCAATGTATGACTCGAAGAAACATTTGTTGAATGTTGAAGGCCTCAACTTCAACTATGATGATCACACAAGTTAGTTACTACAGACCACTAGTTTCAAGTTGGATAATGATGCTCATTCTTTTCTTCATATTAGAATAAAGATAGCTACCTATGATCACAATAGAACTAAGGCTTTATACCTTGCATTCAAGTTGTTGATCTTCTTCTACTATTTCCCACTTGACCTGCTGATTATCCTACAAACGAAAAATAGAAAAGGCAACCACATCAATAAGCAGTAGATATTATAGAATAGAGTCTGCAGCAACAAACCCCAGGATGTTCCAAAGCAATACAAGATGTTTGATTTCTTACCAATGATCCAAAACTGTCTGTATGTCCCTCTGATACCTGATGTCCATTCGACACATCTGCTAAAAGACACAATCAATACCAATCCACAGAGACGGAGTTAAGAGAGAAGCAAGGCCAGAAGAGAAAAGCTCACACAAACCTTGTGTAGTTTTCTCTGCCTCACACTCAGAATTATGTGTTTGAGACTTCTCCTTCGCCCAGGCTATAGCTTCATCCACACCGTTGGATTCACAAGTACCTTCCCTGTTCTCAGAGTTGATCTCAATCACATACGAGCTCATGACCTCATCCTCCTCCTGCTCCACCTCGTCTGGCCTCAAAACCTCGTGGGTGTGGCAGACTGAAGAAACTGCTGACGATGGTGAGTTGTTGAGCTCCATGTCATCTGCAGATACTCTAAAGCTCCCGTTTGAGACTGGCTCAAGGCTGATCGTCTCCGGAGAGGCATTTCTTCGACTCAAGCCGAAAGGGTAGCTCCTCAGATAGTCAGTGTCATGGCTTTCACCATTGTGAGATGGATGATTGCTTGAAAATGGCGGCATCATGTTTTGTTGATCTTCATGCACCATTCTTGTTGAATTCCACCTAGTCCTCACGTTAATTGGCCTAAAAAGGAATTGAAATCTCAGTTTGAATTCTGCTAATTTGCATCATCTATGACCATTCTTCAAAAACTAAATTATAAATTAGGTCGAAATCAGCACCTAATTTTGTGTAAAAAGCTTCCAAACCCAATTCCAAATCGTACCTGAGCTTTGAAGCAAAATAGGAAACATCGTCGCCGACGCCGTCGAGGGAGAAGGCCGGTCGGAGAGGGCTGAGCTCCTCGGAGCTGAGCACCGAAGAAGAACTCGCTTTTGATCTTGATCTGGACCTCACCACTCTCTCATCATCCCACCCAAAAATGTCGCTGTAGAAACCGTTTTTATCTCGTTTGTGATGACCGGGGATCCTGAACTCCGGCAAGCTCCGGCCGGTCCTCCTGGCGGGCGGAGGCGGAGGCGCCTTCTCAGGCTGGAGGAAGATCTCCTCGTAGAAGTAGGTAGTGGATGATCGCGGGAAGTGGCGGGAGAGGATCGTCCGAGGAGGACCGCCGAAGACGTCGCTGAAGTCTTCGGGGTTTAATAGGTCGTCGGAGGAGGGGGGTTGGAGGATGGGCGGCGGCGGCGGTGTGGGCATTCCAATCCTCATTCGCCAAGACTCGTCCATTTTTGTTGATTCGCCGGCAATGGCGATGGCGATGGCGATGGCGATGGCAATGGGAGCGTGTTTGCAAGCACTGATTACTAATTATGATATTATGGCCGCTACTTGCATGTTTATACTTTATACTACATTAATTACAATTACATGCTCCAATTTTTTATTTTTATTTTTACTTTTATTTTGCCTCTTTAAGAATGAGATTTTAACCCTTTTTTATAATTAAATTTGACACAGCAATTTTTAAGACAACGTTACGAGAATTCGAACCGAAATCTTTGACTTCAGTCATCACACACACTAGCTTTTAACTTTTTATTTCATGCTATGTGAATAAATGCACATAATAAATTATTATGAATGTAATTCTATATACATATATAATATTTTAAAAATAGATCAATTGTATAATAATTTTACTAAACAATTATTTTATCTTATACAAAATAAAAATAACACACACACACACATATATATATATATATATTAAATTAATGAAATATATTTCTTACATTATATAGATATACACCAATGTTTGTAATTGTAAGAAGCATACTTTTATATTTTTAGTGGATTTTGTTATGTCAGTATAACTTAAAACATTATATTCAAACAATAAATTCCCCAGGATCTTATACATAAAATTGTATGTGATGAGTAGATAATCTGACGGTGGAAGAAAAAAAAGTAATACTCCGATAAAGATGAATTTGTGCATATCCTCATTAGACCGACCCAATGATGCCAAAATTTGGATAAATCCAAGCATGATAAGTTCCCAAGAAAATGACTAAGGAAGGAAAGCGAAGAAACAACTTTGGAAGAAAGAACTGAGGAACGCCCACCGTCAGAACAGGAGCCGTAACAAGGCAGAACCGAGGAACAAAGCATGACAGAGCCATCCCAAAAGTCACAACCCCTCCTCGCGAAAGGACAAAACTGACAATGAGATCATAACCCTCCTTGAGCTCGGACGAGAAAATCCTCCGTATAAACTATTACGGACACTCTTCTTCTATAATCTGACAGAGAAAAGGACAGATTACCACCTATTGAGACGTATTAAACATGGTTAGGGAAAAGACCACAATACCCTTATGCAATAGATGTGTAAATTACAATGATACCCTGCCATGTCAATTACGGAGTACTACATTCCCTCTTTTTGCGTCACTGAACAATGAACAACGGTCACACACTTCGGTCGCCACCATAACTTGGTTCAACCTCACCTCGCTTCAATCATACATCCCCGCACCCCGAAGAGTACCTCTCATCGAATATAATGTCGTTTTAGGACTCATCACTATATATTTTCTTAAAGGAAAAAAATACTAATGTCAAAATATACAATTCAAATTTACTATACATAGTATATCTATGGGATCATTAGTCTAAATTTGCTAGTGGTATATACTAATGTCAAAATATAAAAGATGAAATATTAAAATTGGTCCGAGATTAAGCACTAAGATCCAGACGGATTATTTAATTTTGAATTCTATAATAATAATCATAAACAGACAACTGCATTCACTATATTAACAAATAATCATCATCGCCTTTCAAAATAAAAAATAAAAAAACTTAATTAATGATCACCGCTTATCTGGAAAGCTGCTTTACGCTGATTTACCCAAAGAGGAAAATCTATTTAAGAACTTGAGTAATCAGTTTGACCTCATAACAATCTGTATATATTCGTTTTACCCCTAACGTCCAAGAAATGCATTATATCCTTTCTATTTAAGGAAATATCAATATGGTTTGTAATAGTGATTAGTGAGGGATGATTAAGGAAATGCATAATGCTTAGGTGCAAAAATACCCATAATGTTGAATAAAAAATGCAAACAATCAAAAGATTAAGTTGTTCTTTAAAAAAAAACACTCACATATATATACACATATACACGAAATACATCGTATAATACTAGAAATGGCAAACTCCATTGTATAAAAATTCTAACAGACTAGCATGAAAGTAATTTCTCAGTTTTATATTAACATGATACATAAATGACTAAATTTAATTCTAAAAGACTGTAAGCATATTACATTAAAGAATCTATAACTTTTTCCCTTCACTTTAATTTGATCTCGTAGTAGATGAAGACTTTCATGATTAAAAAAAAGGGGGAAAAATCATAAGATGAATAAAGAAATCATAATGAATGGAAACAAAACAGAGATGGGTTAAATTTATTCTATGCGTTTGAGATGGATTAAATTTCGTTTAGGACTTGTTGTCATTCATTTTCAAATGTATTATAGTACGTTTTTATTTTGGACCGAAAACTGGAAACCATTTACCTCAACGAGACAACAATAAGTTGTTAAGGAGGTCTAGCTCAAACGCTCAAGTTGAGGCACCCAGTAACTTTCCTTTGTGAGGTCTTGGATTCAAATCCCACCTTTGTACGAGTATCTTTCCCACTCTTGTGTGGTAGTTTTCCCGTTTGGATGCGAAAAAAATGTTTACTATCCTTATTGTTTTCTGTTTTCCGGCACTAACACATAGTATAAGTGAACTACGTATGAAAGATGTCATGCGTGGGATTATCTCCCATCATAGGACTGACTAATCAAGACTCAAAATTCATATCTAATGACATATTTGTAATGATCAATAGATTAATACAAACAAAATTACAAATATATCAATAAAATATAAGTTTGAAGCATAGGAACAGAAGATATATAAATTTACAAACTAGATGATATTGAAATTATAATAGGAAAATCCAAATTGATAGTTATTCCCTCATCAAGAACCAAAATAGTTATGTTAATCGTCTTTTGACAACACAACAAGACTCTTGAACTGAGTACATAAAATTTCAAAATTATAGCGCCTCCAACCAGCATAAGATAAATAATTGAATACTCATGAATATGATAATTTCATCTTATGATTTACTATAATTGAATAAACATGAACGATTGAGGTTTTCTGTAGTAAGTTGAGAATATTTATTGAAAAAAAGCTTAAACAAAACATGATTAATCCAAATAAAAGTAAGAAGTGGGAGAAAAAGGAAAGCTATGAAAAAAGAAGCAGGTGAGGTAAAGGATAGTTGACACCATGGAGGGAGACAGTGCATGCTGTATTGTTTCACTCAAATTAAGCTTTATGATAAAAGAAATCCCCCTTTATTTATTTTTTCTCTATCTACTTTTATCTAGTCATCTTTGCTTGCAAAACAATTGTAATCATTAATCTCCCTAAAGCAAATATCATACAATAAAAGAGTGTGACATTCGCCTTTTCTCCACTTGATCCTAACTTGCCTTTATTCTATTACCAAATAGTGTCCAGTCTATTATTAAAATGTCGTAAACGCAACGTTATGCGTGAAATGATAAATTTGTGTCATGTCAAAATAATTACTCCATCAGCGTACTTATATGGGAACGAGGGAATATTATTAAGTATTACACGGGACAAAAGATCTTGTACAAGAATTTATCGCTTTTAAAGAGTAGGCTGTAATTTAAAAAGGTCAAAGTTGCAAAAAGGCCCCTAAACATTTTTACAGAGAGCAAATATACCCTTAACATTTGATTTGGAGCATTTATACCCTCAACTTTTTGAAACCCGGCCAAAACGGCCCTTTATCTTATCGGTAGGTTAACACCGTTTGTTTTCTTTATATTTTCGTTTTTTTTTAAATTTCTTGTGGGGTCCACTTATAAGTGATTAAATCATGAACCAATATTGATATTTCAATTTTTTATTTTTTATTTTCTTTTTGTAGGAGTTACACAAAATTAATATTTTCGTGCATGAATATGAGAGGAGAACTAATAGTGAAGAGAGAGATGGCTTGTCACACATGCATGCATAAAAGTTTTCCG
>JAYJMF010000080.1:3907596-3919315 GCA_036873715.1 Salvia sclarea
GAACCGGCCGGTACGGTTTTTTTGGAATTACAAAAAAATCCGACCAAACCGGTTTGGTTAACCATAATTTCGGGACGGTTTCGGGACGGTTTAGCGGTCGGTTCGGTTTTTCGGTACTATATGCTCACCCCTAAGTACAAGTGCATTTAATCTAGGAGATGCAACAAAAGAATAAATATATATTTTAAATTATACTCCTAATGTGTGTCCGTGTGTTTTCTTTTTTTGAAGAAACCCATCATTTTGAAGCTTTGTGTTGTGAGTGATTTGAGCACTCACTTCATACAAATCTAGAAGTTATAAGGTTGATTGGCGACCGCACCCGTTATAACCGAGACCCAGCTCCGTCCATGGAGCACCCGGGTGCTCCATGGCAAAAACCCCGAGACCCACTCGAATTAATACATCAAGCCTCTGAGTCTAGAATCAAGCTAGTGTGTGTCCTAATGAATCCAAAAGACTGACAAGGAGGCCATTATTCACTCACTGTAATTAACACTTGTTTATGTGGCGAAGTCTGAAAAGCCCTATCATTCAAATCAAACTCAGAGAAATACCCAGAAAAAGACACCTGAATGAATCCTCTTGCAAGAAAGAACCACCTAGTAATTTTGGGTTTGGACCATCTCTCGACAAATGGAGTCATGTCCTAGACTTCTATCATCGCCTAGTTGTTTTCAAGAGCTGTGTCCCATCAACTTAAGAATCAAACTCCAACTGCATAAACCCACAATTCTGCATGATCAAAAGAATCATGTCATTCTTAAATGAATTCTATCACTACATTTCACATTTTAAACGCGCCAAGATTATCTTCAACAACGTGGGGCCAATTCTAGTTAAGAAAACAATTCATGGTTGAAGTTCTTTCACTACACTCTGCTTCCAGATAATAATGAACTAACTCATAAGAGAATTTTGATCAGTTCATAGACAAGCATCGATGTATGTTCAAGTGCTTTCCAACATGTACAAAATCCAGCAAATTAGGCACAGAGAGTTCCACGTTAAAGAAAATAGTCATTTTTCACCCTAAAAGCCAATAGTAGTGATAGCAGAAATCATCATAATAAACCGTCAAAGAAAATTTTCTCACCAGTTTCCCCAATGACCTTTCTTCTTTAAGATCATTCCACCAGTATGTATATCGAAGAATAGCTAAACTTTGCAGTTCAACTATGGATGGCACGTTTACTCTCGGGTGGGGAATGCCCACGTTCCACAAACCGCAGCATAAGCTTATCCGCCTCCTCTAACTTCTGCAGTGAAATCAACTTCTTACTCACTTCCTCACACAGCTTCAAATCGGGAACCAAATTCCGATTGAACATTCTACAAGCCACTCGATACGATCCAAGAGGATCATCATTCTTCAAGAAACTTCTCATAAGAATGTGGCAAGTATCCACATCAAGTTTAGAACCAGTTCTCAGAACCTTCCCCAAGAGTTTGTAAGCCTCATCAATCTGCCCGAAAGAACAAAGTTTCTCGATGATTTGGTTGTACGTCGTCTTAAAGCTTTGCCGTGGCAGCAACTTGTCCATCAGCTTCAACAAATCGTCTACCCTCCCCTGCTGACAAAAATTATGGATGACTGATCTATACGTGACATGTGTGGGAAGCACACCGCGATGCAGCATTTTCTTGATCATTTCAGTAGCCTCATCGATTCTTCCTTTCCTTCCCAATGCATCCACTATCGCTGTGTATGTTACTGCATCAGGGTGTGTGTTGTTCAAATACATGTCATCAAGCACAGATAGAGCTGAGGTTAAGTCATCATTTTTGCAGAACCCATGAATTACAGAGGTATAATTCACAACATTGACAGCACACCCTTTTTTAAGGCACTCCTCCAATAACTTTCTAGCTTGCTCTGTTTTACCAACTCGAGATAGAGATTGAATCAAGAGGTTCATGTCGACAGGGGAAGGATAAAACCCTTTCCCGATCATCTCCATCACCACATCACAGGCCTCGGACAGCTTCCCTTCACGACGAAACCCATGCAAGATCACACTATAAGTCACAGAGTTCGGAGTCCACCATCCCTCGCTTGTGTCCATCATCTCTCTCGCCTCGGAAGAGCTCCCACCACGGCAAAGCCCGTTCAACAAGGCCGTGTAGGAGACACAGTTAGGCTTACAGCCATGCCTGTACATCTCCTGCAGCAATTTCTTAGCTTGATCAACTTTCCCCATGCGACAAAACCCGTTCAAAACAGCAGTATATGTCACAACATCCGGGTTGCATCCCTTCAACAGCATTTCATCAATGATGCCTTTAGCCTTATCTATTCTCCCTTCCTGACAAAAGCAATGCACTACCGCAGTGTGCCCGACTTTGTCAATACGAAACCCTCTCTCCTCTGCTTCCCCTAGAAACCCCAGTGCCTCGTCTCCATGCCCGTGCTTGCAGAGCATGTGGATAAGCGTATTATATGTGACTTGATCTGGCTGCAATCCACTCTCTTCCAACATCTTCTTCATGAGCCCTTTCAATTCATCAATCCTTTTCTCCTTGCACAAAACTCCCATCAAAGTTAAGTAGCTAACTTTATCCGGAGCACAACCTTTCAGAGGCATTTCGTCGAGCAACTTGACTGCATCATCCAACTGGTTCCTTTCACAATAGCCTTTGACCAAACAGTTATACGTAACAACATTAGGCTGAATCCCAACCACCTGCATTCTCTCCGAGAATCTCAATGCCTTCTCCAACTTCTCCCCCTCCACCAAAACATTAACCGCAGTATTGCAGATCGATATATCGAGCTCAACTCCGGCTCTCTGCATCACATTCAATACCTGCAATGCCTTACTAAGATGACCAGCTCTACTGAAAGACACCATCACACAACCAAAATCCTCGGGCCAGAGCTCAATTTTCCGCCTAATCATAAGATGAAGAACACGCTTAGCCCCTTGGCATAGCTTCGTCTTGCTCAGAATTCTGAGCATTTCGTGATAAACAACAGGATAATGCCTGTAACGCCATTGCCGGTCAGCCCAGTAGAAGAAATTCAACGCCATTCTTTCATCGGACTGAGCTCGAAGCACGGCGCAGACTTGGCTAGGTTTCAAGCTGCGGAGTAAGCGTTTGAACTCCGACTCGAATTTCGGAGACCATGCTGCCCTGCGATCAATCAACCTGCAAATCTCTCTCACTAGAGGATGCCTTAAATCGCCTTCGTCCACCTCGATTCTCCTAGAAGCTTCAATCCGCGCTCTGTTCCCATCGAAGGAACCCAAAACCCTGAATTCATCGTCGCTGCCGTCTTCACTCTTCCCCTCGTCCACTTCTTCTGATCCACCAGACTCGTGGAAACCATCAAAATTGCAGTTTTCTCCAACCCAACTATTCGAATTATAATCTGAATTCAATAGGCTTTCTTTAGAAACCGTTACTGAAGTCCCACCGAAATAATGTTTTCTATCGTCAATATCATTGCTTTTCACGCGAATTTCTGGCGCCGAATCGGAAGCATGACTGTGATAGTTAGCTGAACACGATGAGACAAATTGTGGAGTTGCACCAATGCGAGCAAAAGCCCGTTTATGGAAGTAATTGTGTCCTATGTAATCAGAACAAGAACACGTATGTGACGCAAAAATGTCACTCAATCGGTGAGTAATTGCTGATGTATCTCGAATTTTCTTAAATTTCTTGAGATTCATTGACATTCCAGTTAAACGAAGAGCAGATATGGAGTCCTGTAAATTTTTTGTTATAGGGTTTTGAAATTACCTTTGAAATAAATAGCAGTGGCTCAAACTCGAAAGAAGAATGAGGTACCCCTTTTCCGATTCCCTTCGTTAAATTCATTTTACTTATTAGAGCCCCTATTTAGAAATACTCCAAAAAATTTAACTTGGATAGTAAAATAATACTTATGCAAATCATTATAATAAAAATATATTAATTCTAACTATTTTCCTGCGAAAAAAACTTATATCCCTTTCGTAAAAATACTTGATTGTGGAATATTATCGAAAAATAGTGATAGCGAAACGAAAATGAAGCGAAATTAAGATGAATTTTGCATCTTAGTGTAACTTTTACAATGGCGCAAAATTAATACACAATTTTGCACGATACCAAATTTTTGTAAGACATGAAACTATATCTTTATTTCGCATCATTGTGAAAATTACACTATCATGCGGAACTAATACCCCAATTTCGTGTCTTAATGTAACTTTCACAATAACACGAAATTGTGTCTTTCACGTCACAATTTTCGCATCATATACAAAATGATATTTTGGGAATTAATAGTTGTAATAATTATTTTTTATTTAAGTGTTAGAATCATTTCTTACTTTAGTTTAATTTTGATTAGTTTAATTTAATAATTGCACTTATCCATAGTTTAAGTGAATAAATAGTTTAATTAGTTTAATTTAATCATTTCTTACTTTAGTTTAATTTAAGTGTTGGGATCATTTTTTACTTATCCATTTTGATTAGTCTAATTTTTACCTCTTAAAATAATGATAAGTGTTAATTTATATGGGATGAGTTTTTTCAGCCTATTTATTTTGAAGCTCAACAAATTTAAAAAGAAAAGAAAAAGAAACTAATAATATCTCTGTCTCTCATTGTGTCCATCAAAAATCAAATGTTTACTTCAAATAATGTGTAGAAAATCAAATCTAATTTCAATTCAATATATAACTAATATTTGGCAAATGGCAAGTGGCAACAGTTAATAGCGAGCAAATAAAATGGAAAAAATCTGTAAAAGCATATATGATGCTGGGCTCGTGCAACCGAAAATAGTAAAAACTGAATTTTCTTTATCAGAGGATTCTGCATCACCTCTCTCTCTCTCTCTCTCTCTCTCTCTCTCTCTCTCTCTCACACACACACACACACACAGACATCACAAATTCAGCTCGCCGGAGAGATGGCAGCTGGCGCAGTAGTGGAGGTGGCCGACAACGGCAATGCGGGGCCAGACAAATCTGCTCTTATATTTCTGGGTACCGGTTGTTCAAGTGCGGTTCCGAACGCCTTGTGCTTGATCCAGCCTTCCGATCCTCCCTGTCGCGTCTGCTCCCAATCGTTAACCCTACCGCCCGACCAAAACCCTAACTACAGGTTTTTGATTGATTGTTATTGCGCTTTCACTATTTACTCGGTAGTTTTTAGAGCAATGCTGGAGTAAATTGGTTTTAATTCCCATCATTCTTTTCAATTTATGGAATGATCGCTTTTGAAGTTCCTATGTATGGCATATAATTTGGATTACTCCATTCTAGATGCCACTGTTCTTTCCTCGATTTAGGTAGCAATTTCATTGCATACTATACAATGTATATTGTTAAGTAATGTGCTGCATATTCTTCTTGGATTGGTAGCTGATGAATGCTATTATTCGTTTGAGTAATTGGTGTTGATGGTTTTCTAGGTGCAATACATCTCTCTTAATTGATTACTGTGGCAGCGAGGGCAAACATAAATATATTTTGATAGATGTTGGGAAGACTTTCAGGGAGCAAGTGCTCCGATGGTTCACTCGTCATAAAATCCCACAAGTAGATTCTGTGAGTTGTACTTGTACATCTTCTTTCTCTAAAAAATTATCTATACTTTACATTTCGAGCACAATCACTTGTCACACTGGAATTTAGAGTTACAGAGTGATTGGGTGATGATGAAACTGTATAGAGACTGATAAAAATTATGTCCAGCAAGTTAGAGAATCCAACATCATTTAGTGACGAGCTGCCAATGGATCACACCCAGCAAGGTTAATTTAGAACAGTGTTTTCTTAATTTAGGGGGTGCAAAATCTTCATCATGTTTGGTCAAACAAGAGAACTAGATAGGATGAATTCAGTTAGGAGTTTTTCCCTTCTTCCTGTTCACCTTCTTCAGTCAGGTTATAAGAGTTTCACCACTTGGCCTCTCCTGGTGTTTAAGTAGGTTCTTGCCATATTTTTGTTGGTTCATTTCACTTTCTTTATAATGGATGGTTTATAGCCAACTATATAGTGTTCTACGTGGAAAAGCATTTCTCATCCTTTTCATTTCTGCTTGAATTTTGATTTCTCTGCTGTACTTACTCTTTTTCATTTTTGTCATGGGAACAAAAACAGAAAATTGATTAGAAAATAGTAAAAGTCGAGTCATCTTTATAAACAAGAGTAATGATATTATGGAGACTCCATGTCCCCTCACAGTTTTTAAGAATGATGGATGTCAATATTGATGTTCAGTTGTTAGTCACTTGGTATAGTTTCAAAAGGGTTTTGGTAGTTTGAGCCAAACTTCTGCTTTAAGTACTTAACCCAAGTGAGGTTGGATCGCTACCTGATCTGGGTAATAGTATAGCAGCCAGGATGCTTTTTCCTTGGCTATATGACATTTCAATTGTTATTGGAGTATTATCTAGAAGTAATTATTCTACTTAGCCAATTTTATAACTTCTGCAGATTATATTAACTCATGAACACGCTGACGCTGTTCTTGGTTTGGATGATATACGTGCTGTGCAACCTTTTAGTCCAACAAATGACATTAACCCGACTCCCATCTACCTCACTCAAGATTCAATGAAGAGGTATATTGCACCATCCTTACAGCTATATAAATTGTAATACTTTTCACTGCCATCTTTTGTAACTTGATCAACGATCTTAAATACACTAGTAAAATGATTTCACTATTCAATTATTGTTTTCAAAAAGTGATACCAATTGGAGTACAAAGACATTTATATTTATGTTTAGATTGGCTGTTTGATATTGAGTTTGTTAATGTCATTAAACCAGTGGATCAATATCTGCGGTTAACATATGATATGATATCTTATGTATGCATATTCTTGGATATAAACCTTGACATTTATATTTTATGTTTATAACCGATTATAGGTAAAAAGAAAAGGGTAACTAGGAAATCTTGCAGTGGATGTTGTTTGCAGTTGCAATATTGTGTGCTACATAATTGATTGTTTTTTAACAGCATTGCAGTGAAATTCCCTTACTTGGTTCAGAAAAAGCTAAAGCCTGGCCAGGAAATTAGACGTGTAACACAACTTGATTGGAACAATATAGAGAGTGATTTATCAAAGCCATTCGTGGCATCTGGATTGCAGTTTGTTCCTCTCCCAGTTAGTTTTATCTTGTTCCTATTTTTTTTTTTTTTATTTGAGCAGAATATTGTTTTATGTGAAGATATTTCTTATGCCTTACATGTATATTCAATTTTTGTGCTCTTTCTAGGTGATGCATGGCGAAGACTATGTGTGCTTAGGTTTTCTCTTTGGTGAAAGATATAAAGTAGCTTATATATCAGATGTTTCACGCTTTCTTCCATCTACAGAGAACTGTAAGCACTGTTACTTCATAGTTGTTAACTGTCTGTCCAGCCTGACTAATCTTTTGTCTAAATTCTAGAATGTTATTGTATTGCATGACTATTATCATTAATTAGAAGTGTGCTTCTAAGAATAAGCACAGTGGAAACCTACCCTTAACATTGTTTTCGACTATCTTGTGACACAATCTCTTATATTTACCATTGTAAAAAAAAAACTTGTTAAAAATCTTCCGAGGGTCAAAAAGTCTAAAACTTGTAATTGGCCTTGTGATTTATATGCTGCTGGCTGCATGTTTAAAGAAACCCATTTCGATTGGCCTAAAGTCTCAAACCAGGGTTAAAGAGCTTGCAGTTGTGCATAAGTAGGAATCTGGATCCTCTTATTTTATACCTCTGTTTTTGTAGATATTTCAAAAGATGGCGGTCAACAGTTGGATCTTCTTATTTTGGACACTCTGTATAAGGTAAGCACCTAAGATCCTTGTACATTCATGTTTATAGCCACATAACTCATCAAGCATTTTGCATAAAAGCATTTCTAGTTCTTCAATTATGTAGAGCTTGCTTATTTGGAAAATGCAGAGAGCATTCAACCTTGAATGCATTTTGCAATTATCCTTTATTAGTAAAACATCAGTTATACTTTCCAGCTATTACCTCCTTAACAAGCCTTTTGATATAATGTCTCATACTCATTGACTGCAAGGATCCAATATTTGTCCGTGTATGGCTTCTCTCCAATGCTACAGTATATATCCTGAGCAATTTAATTGTCATTTATATGGATGTTTAGGTCCTATATATTTCCTTTTCTTCTTAATTCCTAATAGTGGTTACATGGATATTCATGCTTGTCTTACCACAATGTTGCTTATCTATCTACTCATATTTGCAGAAAGCGTCCCACAACACTCACTTATGCTTTCCTCAGGTTCAGCTTGCGTATTTTTGTTTTTTGTTAATAGAATTCCTCAAATGCCTTCTGTTACATTGTCAAGTTTGTTATCTTCAGACTCTTGATGCCTTGAAGAGGATTCGCCCGAAGAGAGCTTTGCTAATTGGAATGACCCATGAGTTTGATCACCATAAAGACAATGAATTTCTCAAGGACTGGTCTGAAAGGTAATATATGAAAAAAAAAATTGAGTTACCATGGGCGTATTTGCAGTGACACCTACCATATTATACTTGTGTAATCAACTTTACTATCCACTATCTACTAGTGTTTTCTGTATTTATTTGGATAGACATAATGCGGTTCTGTTTCATTGTTCCCAGAGAAGGAATACCAGTTCAGCTTGCACACGATGGACTGAGGATCTCTGTAGACTTGTGATTAGGTAAGGTTTTATGAGTTATAGATCTAGCTGAATCAATAATTTCTTGATGTGTCTGCTGAACTAAAGAACCATCAAGTTCAGTTTACTGCTAATTCTTTCCAATGAAAGCATGTAAGTATGAGTGGAACTTTACTAAATTTCAATCTTTTGTGGTCGTTTTCAAGGATCGAAGGTCGAATGAACTGCTTGTATGAATATGATCCTGAAGACCCCCAAACATGATGCACTGAGTTTGAAACTCGGTATATAGGAAACTTTCAATTTGTAAAACTCAATTCAATTATATGTCGAAAACTCAGCACAATTTGTAAAACTCAATCAGATGATGAGATCATTTATACCAAATGTTTTTTTGTTGTTTTTATATACAAGTGTCCTTTGGGTTTTAGCAGAGGATTATGAAGTTTCCCAAATTCAAATTCAGTCTGCTTCATGTACAAGAGACAGCACTTTGATTGGTTGAAATCGTTATATTTTACAAAGAGATTGATAACGTGATTTTTCTTTTCAATTTTGTCTCTCAAATTTTTAAAATTTTTTCTAATATGCCTTCTCAAGATTTATTATCGAGAGTCAAGATTTTCTCCTGAATCATTCCAACATTCTCCATATATTCCCCTTCCCGAAACAAACAAAATAATTTAATAGCAACTAGCAAAGTACTGTAATATTATTTTAGTTTAAATGTATCACTATATTTTCGTGGGATATAGTGCAATTACACTCCTTAATCCTAATGGTTAGTTGGAGAAGTGAATGACGTCCGAATAATTGTTAGGAACTAAAACATTCGAAAACTTTTTTCATTATTTTCGCCCTTTCTAGTATTAATATTGCTTTTTTGTTATACTAGGAGTAGGACGTTTGGAACTGGTTGAAAAGAAAAAAAGAAAAAACAATCCAACATACCTAATTTATAAAGTAAGACAAATTGTATAACAAACCTTTTGATGAATAATGAAAGACGATTCTAGAAGCTTAATGCTCTTTGGATGATGATTAAACTCATCCAATATAGGACCAATGAAACTCCCCACACTAATACCTGCAGGAAATTAGATAGAAAAATGGCATGTTATGTTCCTTTTAACAGCAGGAATTTAGATGCTGATTCTCTGATGAGAACAACCAACTTTTAAATTGCTGCTCTCTGTTTCTAATATTAATGAATTAATTATGTGTAGCACGCATTCTACAATTTCTTATCCAAATTGGAATTAGATATTGATTGACATTAGCAACATTTCCACGAGGAAACATCATTTCTCAATCACAATCCTCTACTACAACTACATACCATAAGCATTTGATTGCAGTAGTGTGTAGTACATAAATGAATATAGAAGTCCAACTAAAACGAAAGTAGCGATGCAACAAATACTTTTAATTTAATGATCGTGTGTGTCCCTGTTATAATGGGAATGGAGAAAAGACCGTCTTTTGCAATACTTTTCAAAGGTTTGGTGGAAAAAAGATTAGATGGGCCCATCATACAAATCATGCCATCCCAGTCAAACCAAGTGAACTATACTAACAAATTCACTCAAATGGTATTACAAACTAAGTTAACAAATTTACATACCATATTTTGTTTTCGATAATTAAAATATAGTATACGGGCTGCTCTCTAGTGAGAATTGATTTTATATTCAAAAGTGAGAATGACGAACAAGAGCATAAAAGCAACGAACAAGAGATGAGCGAGATAAAAATCAAAATTTCACCCCCTGTCTCAATGAACAAGCGCATAAAATCTATGAACAAACGCATAAAATCAACCAACTTCTCACTTCCTACAATAGATATATATTCCTACATGAATCAAATCCTATAGTGTAGGATATTAGAATGAGAAACAAGCTTTATTACCCATCTATAAAAAAGTTCAATATAATCTTCATAATAGGAGTAGAGAAGAAAACACACGTGATTGTGTGCATGACCGACTCCCAATCACGCGTATCAACTCACTGTAGCTTTAGCATTGCCCTTTATAATTCCACTTTATTGGATAATTCCCCCCCATTTATTTTATGTTTATCACATTGGTCCTTTATCTTTTGTTGTCTTCTTCTTTTGTCCCTCTTAATCTTTTTGTTTCTTCTAACAAAAATGTTCTTGCCTCAAGATACTCTAACTTGGAAGTTGGACAAAGATTCTTTGAATTTTATATTATCCCCAATTTTTTGTACAAATTGAAGTTCATGCGACTGGATTGAAATTTGATTAAGATCATTCAGACGAACAAATTTGTAGTTATCGATTGTTTTGTTTCAAAAATTCTATCTTATATTTGAGAATAGTCCCTAGTCCCAATTATATGGCCCACTATTTAAGTTTTTATAACTAAAAGTAAATTTGTAACATATAGATTATGAGATTGACCGTACACATAGATTTTATATGGTCCGCGACCACGAGTGAATTGGATTACACATGGCTCGCCATCGCCAATGTGAAGGCAATATTGGTCAAAGATTTACATCCAAATTGAGTAACCAAATTCCAATTTCTTATTGATAGCAATATAGCATCATCATCATCATAAATATAGTAAGTAAGAAAAAATGACGTGTGGTCAAAGTATTGGCAAGGACATAAAATAGCAGCTATAAATTGGAAAGAAATTTGAGGGAAATGGGCCAACAAGAAGAGATGGGATGGAAACACTCCATGTGAAATGGAGCCCCATCCACTAATCATGCAATTTCCCTACACCCTTAGAAAGAATGTTTTGGACTCATGCTTCAAACATTAATATCATTTTTGTATATGGACAAAATGCTCCTTATAATTTGATTATTTCCTATTAGATTGTCTTGAAATTATTCAAAATTGATTGACTGAGATTGTTTAAAATTATAGTAGTATATATTTGTCATGAGGATATGCCGAGTCTCATAAATCAAGGCTAATCATGTTAGATTGTCTTACTACTAATATCAAGTTGTATCTATCCGATCGAACAACATCATCTATACTATACTTAAATGTGGAGCCAAATTGAAAAATTGATTTGAAATCAATTTCAATTTTAATGGCAATTTTGT
>JAYJMF010000080.1:3919415-3933744 GCA_036873715.1 Salvia sclarea
GTGAAGGTTATTGTGTGAGTGGAGAAGTGGTCCCACCACCTTTTTGCCAAATAAGGAAAGTGGAACACTCTTTGTGGGCACCCTAAATGGCAAAAGTGGAACACTCTTCGTGGACGGAGGGAGTATAAACTAATTAGTTTTAGTGGAGGAGTGGGGTGGGTGGTAAATGATGGGTAAAAGAGAAAAGAGGAAGAAAAAAAATATAAGAAGGAGAAATTGATGGAAAAAAGACAAACATAAATGAAAGTAGGTTACACTATAAATTGGGTTCGAAGTTGCCATTTTGCCACACATTCTACGCTATAAATTGGGAGCAACGAGTTTCTCAACCTTATAGCTCATGGAACTTCATTTCATCGCCCGATCTCAAGATCCCCGAAGCGAGTCGTTGAGTCGAATGATCATTCTCTTTTTTTGAGAAGTCGATACAGTATTCATCGCTATAGACTTCAACGAGCCAATTTCATTTTTATCTTTTGTTGGCCAGATCTATATTAATGAAGGTAGGTTAATGGAAATATGGTAAAAATAGGAGGGCAAAATTGTAATTATATATATTCATCTTCTACTTAATCTAGCGTGCCAAACGAATGATTAATATTATCTTACATGCTAATCTTCTATACGGCACATTTCACCACATACTAATCATCTCCGTATAACCCAATTCCTTAGATTATTTTTAACCAATCTCTCCTCATTCCATCTATCCTACCAAGTGACCCCAAAGTGTGAAGGAAAGAGAAATAAAAATTCGTCAAAAAAGTGGAGAAAGAAACATTGGTACGAAAACTCTTCTTTTAAATGAATGCATATTTTTTTCACTACTCAATAATATAATTTGGGCCAATGACAAAAATTGAAATAACGAGCGATTTATGGCTCAGTTTAATATAATAGCTAGACTTTTTATTGGTCTAATACTCTATATAATTGCTAGATTTCCTTTAATTTTTAAGCCTACATTTGCTTTTCCTAAAGAAAAAGCCTATATTCATTTTTACTCACTATAGTCTATAGCTTCTTACTAATAAAACCGTAAAAAAAAAAAACAAAAACAAAAACAAAATATCAACAAACATTTCAGCAACTTGTTTCAGAACTAAGGAGAATAACAGTGAAATTTTTTACTAAAGAAATGGGGGAGTTCCTAATTAAAAAAACACATGTGGGAGTTCAATTCATTAATTAAATTTAACAATACTATAGTAGTAGTATAATTTTAAATGGGCATTGGTTTGGGCCTTCAGGCTCTGTGGGCAAAATTAGCCCACAAACATCCTAAACCCTACACCTCATCACCATCATCAACGCCCTATATATATATAAATCTATGTATGCGGCGCCAGCATACTGCTTGAGCTATCAATATCATATCATTCATGTTTTCTCAATTGTTGGTATGGGTGATTTTGGAAGACCACTCTAGTTGATAAAATTGATTTATTTTATTAAGAATTGAGCGGTCTTACCAATTCCACCAATTCCCATTATTGAGAACGCTCCTCACACTGCAAAACAACAAGATCAGATCTTCAGAGATTTCTGATGTTTGGTTCTAACTTGTTAATCTTTTAAAGATTTTGTTTTTTTCTGTTTTGCAGATCCAATCATCGATGATTCATTTGCAGGCTCTAAAAGGAGATATTGAAGCCCAATATCATCTCACGTGTTGATCGGTGGTATTTTTGGTTAAATTTGTAGTTTAATTGATGTGAGATCCAATTTTAGTGATGGAGTAGGAGGATCTGCAAATGGGCTGTAACGTGTTGGACATTTTCGATTTTTACCTATTAGAGAAAACATCAAATACATTATTCTGGATTTCGTAGGGTAGGTTAGTGTAGTCTTCTCATTTAGCACAATAAATTTGGTAAATACTACAGGGGCCTATTATGTCGAAATAATTACCAAACAGAATTCAAATGAATGAGCTTTCAAGTTACATAACTAAATGATAAACCAACATTTTAACTAACATAGTTATGTTCTATTTACAATAATAATTCAACAATTATTACTTCAATTTTTAGCTCGATTCATCCAGTCCTTTTTTTTTGGTGATATACAATATTAATAGTTGTTGATTTAGATAGTTCGGTACAGTTTTGATTAAGTATATATAGTTTGGATTTTAAAGTAGTTATTCTTCATAAATTGCATTTTCTCTTTGGATATTGAAGTGACTTTGTGTCCAACCAAATCATATCCATCCAAACACAACTTCTCAAATGATAATACACTGAAAACTGGTCCACAAATTACATTATTATGATCTTTTAAGAATTGAGGTGGCTTTCTGTTCAACAAATTCATCTCATCGAATCATAACAGTAGCAGAGGTTCTTGTTGAGTGAAATCAGAGATAGGCTGCTTATGCTGCTGTGATTTCTCTTAAGCACACGATAAACACTTTTCTTAATTCTTCTCGCCTTTCCTCCATTCGTTAATTCTTAGAACTAGCGTACAATCAAACCATATCCTTAAAAAATGTTCTCCAAAAATTTAACGAAAGCAGCAGCAAGAGGGTGGATGGTTTGGAAGAGCAAATAAGAGATGCTGCACATCAATTAGAAGATGTTCTTGAATTCTATGCCTCATACTCTGATAAGGGCGTAGACTTGGATGGAGTAAGCCAAGAGGTTACTTCCTTCCTCGAAGGAACGAAAAAGATTGAGGTAGAGTATATGGAAGAATTACTTAACCAAGTTTCAGAAGAAGATGATGATGGTGATGGTGATGGTGATGTTTCGCCAAATTCTGATGTTGGTGTGGAGATGGTTGGACATCAAAAGGAGTTCAACCACGTCCCACATCATCTTCTTAAAAAATGAGACCAGATGACTTGTGTTTCTTCCCGTACGTCGGGGAAGCTGGCACCGGCCGATCAGTTATTGGCAAGACCATTTTTGAAGATGAACAGCAACGCTTCGACTGCAGGGCGTGGGTGACAATAGGCACCAAATACCAACAATACAAGGAAGTTGTGATATGCATTCTTGATCAGGTAATAGACCATGATAAGGTCGGAGGTGATGAGTATGAATCTCTTTTGAGGGGAGAAGATCAGAAAATTATACGCGACTACTTGGACACGAGTTTACAGAATCGGAAGTACCTGATTGTGTTGGATGATGTGCAGAGCGTGGAGGTGTTGGACTACTTGAGAAGCTCATTTCCGAAACAAAGTAATGGCAACCTAGTCTTCCTCACCACCAACAAAGATGAAGTAGCTAAATCCATAAAATGTATGTATAGTTTTATTCTGCTGGTTGGATTCATGGAACAATGGTCTTGTTATTATCTGAAAGTGGCGCTTTTTGGTGAGAACGTGTCGAGCGCTTTTTGGTGAGAACTTGTCGATCTCACCGGAGCTTGATCAAGCTCTAAAGAAAATTAATGAAAACTGTGGAGGTCGTGCGTTGCACTTACCAAGACTTTGCTCTTCCTAACTAAGATTGAGAAGACAGTAGAGGAGTGGAGCAAGATAGGAGCAGATAAGGAACATCCCATCTTCATGGTTGAAAATGAAATTTCAGAGGTATGCTACAATAATGATCACAACTTCCATAGTTTTTGCTGCATTTTTCCAAGAGTCTCATTAAATGACAAAAGTAGGTGCTCTAAAGATATAGCTCCATGAGTAAAACCCAACACAATTTAAAGAAATCTCATTTTTGTTATACTAATAAATTGCTCATTTTTGCATTCATCATTTTGCTAGATAGGTAAAAACAGAGATGCAACTCCACAACTGGCACATGGATGACCAAAGAGAACATCATACTCTTAAAATTATCTCAAAATGGATTGATTTTTTTGGTTCTGTGGATAGAATCAAGAAGAAGATGCACCAAGAAAGATTTTTTTTCTAAAATTCAGATTTTTTTTATGGGGGATGGCTGGCATTGGTAAGACTACCTATGCCAAAAAAATTATCCAGGATCAGTTAATATTATGCCATTATGACCATTGTGTGTGGGTCACTCTAGTCCCAAAATATCAACCATAAGAAATTCTTGTAGATATTTTGGCACAAATATATCCGAGCATAGCTAAAATGCGTATGAAAGAAGATGAGAAACTAGTGAAAGACTTGTGTGCACAATTATTTGGTAAGAGATGCCTCATCGTGGTAGATGATTTAAGGAGCAAAGAGCCCTTGCATCACTTGAAAAGATTATTCCCGGACATCAAAGGTAGAGCTCTGGTGACGACTAGGCTAGTAGAAGTAATAATATGGGGAGGAGGAGACATGCGTTTTGACTTGCGGTTACTAGATAAAGAAGAAAGTTGGACTCTTCTTCGTCAAAAGGTGTTTGCTGATGGATGCTGTCCCCCTGAGTTAGAGAAAGCGGGGCGAAAAATTGCAGACAAGTGTGATGGTCTTTCTCTCCTAGTCCTCAAAGTGGCCAATCAACTATTCAGAGTGGAGAAGGACCCAAAGTATTGGAACTATGTAGCCTCATAGAAAGAAAGTGTAGTTTTCACAAATGCACATGAAGAAATATCTAAGGAACTACTTCCGAGCTACAAGAGCTTACCACAACATCTGAAAGCATGCTTTCTCTACATTGGAGCTTTTCGTATACGTTATGACATCTCCACGTCCAAGCTCACTATTATGTTGATTGCTGAGGGATTTCTTGAACACATTGATGCAAATTGTTTTGCAGTGCTTATTGGTAAAAGTGTCCTTATGGTTGAGTACAACCCACCCAGTTTTCGCTTGAAGACATGCCGCCTCCATTCTGTCTTTTGGCATCTATGTAACTCCAAAGCCGAGAAGACTAAATTTTTTCGTGCCATGAATATTTATGATGATTGTTTTGAGGAGAAGATGAAGAGGCAGCACAGATTGTGCATTCGAAATAGCATTTTATTGGGCTTCAAAGATGTGCAGGAGTCGATGACGTCCATTGCAAGTGCACATTCTTTGCTATGTGTAAGTCCACCTCATCAATATCCAGTCCCCATATGTTTTGACTACAAGTTGTTGAGGGTGATGGATGCTCTTACAATTCGTCAATACATGTTTCCAGTTGAAGTAGTGAAACTACTTCATTTAAGATTCCTCACTCTCACTTGTTGCGGGAGACTCCCGACATCAATATCCTATCTTTGGAAGCTTCAACACTTGATTGTGAGTCGATACATTAACACCAAATCATCCGAGGATTCTTCGCTCTTGGCAATGGAAATTTGTGATATGAAGTAACTGAAACATCTTCAGATCATGGGAGGTCACTTGCCTAATCTGAATCCTAAATGTGGTGAAGGCTTACCTAACCTCTCAGAACTCTTAGATGTTCTTGAAATGATTCCAAATCTGAAAAGATTAGGCATACAAATTGAACTGGCGCCTGATGACAAAGGTGATTCCTTTGATATCCTCAATAATATTTCTCCCCTTTGTGGACTAGAAACACTCAAATGTGTTGTTCTAAATCCTCAATTTAGAGCCAAGAAGGGTCCACCACCTGCTCCTGTCTCAATGTTCCCATCAAGCCTCAAAAGGTTAAGTTTGAGCGGCTTTGGATATCCGTGGGAATACATGAGTTCTATTGCTGGATTGAGAAATCTTGAGGTGCTCAAATTGAAAAGTATGATGGATTGCATACATCATTTTTATATGCTTAAATTTCTAGTAATTGAAGATACCGATTTGGTGTAGTGGGAAATCAAAGTGCCCGTTCTCAACAAGCTCGAATGTTTGCGCATTAAGCACTGCTACAAGCTGAAAAAGCTCCCCAGTTGCTTACCTATGTTGGATATTTTGAAAAAGCTGGAGATAGTAGATTGCAACCATTTTAACTGTGACATGGGCAGAACAGATGAGGCAACAACTAGTGCGATTCCAATTTGAAGCCCATCTTTCATGGATTAATCCAAAAAAGTAACAACGGTTCATCATCTTGCTTTTTGTGGTAAGTCTCATTAACATTTTTCTATGATGTAATTAGTTAATATAAGTGATATGATAAGGATAAGTATTCGCTAGATTTACTTTTTATGCCAAAACACTATTATTTTTTTTGAAGAAGAAAAAAACTTTATATTAAATGGGCAAAAAACAGGGGGCATCAGGGATGCACCCACCACAAATTACAGCAGCGACACAGCAGCACAACAAAGAAAAAACCAGAAAAAAACAACAGCAAGCAGCCTGCAACAGCAAAAGCCGAGATACTGACCCCTCCCTCACTCCCCTCCCCAAGGATCCATTCCCTCACAAACCATCCACTCCGTTACAGCACCAAAGACACCACAAGCAAAACCCAAACTGAAATCATCACCCCACAAGCGCTGCTTGCGATTGAGTCGATAGTGGATTATAGCACCAACCTTGAAAACTCACACTCGAACCCGCTAACACACCTTTCCCACGACCCCAGCTCCACAAAAAGGATTTAATTTCTCCCACAATCTTATCATGCTTCCATTCTCCACAAAACACTATTATTAGCTGAGAGTGCGCGCGTTGCACACAATTTATAATACCTATACTAATTATTAACGTTAAATAGTCGTAATCTTAATAAATTTTTATCAATTAATAAATTTTTATCAATTACTACTAATTAATTAATTAATTAAAGTTTTGCTTAATTTGATTGTTACGAATGGTCTCCATGAATTGATCTCGTAAGTAGATGCCGTAATATGATTGGAGTTGGTTAAGTTTATAGATTTATAGATGAATAGGTAATTTAATTCTTATATAAATATATTTATGGATTTATAGATAAATATGTTTATATTAATAAGTAAATTATAATTTACATAATTACCCTTAAAATTAAATAATAATAGGAATATATTAGGCAATTCATATATTTTATCACCAAGACTCTTTTAGTATTAGTATAGATTCGTATATGGTGCAGCATAAACAATAAGGTTTGTACGTACGACCGAGGAGACCATGCTTCATCATCACTTGTATCTTATTTATATCTCTTACAGCTTAGTTTTTCGCAGAAAAAAAAATCCGTGCAGGTGATGTTGAAGAAAGAGAAATGAAGTGCTTATTCGAGGTATTTGGAGTTGGATGCCTAAAATTGTATTCTTGTTGAGTGAGATGGATGCTTTTCTATAAGATATTAATAAAATCATGTTACAATATTTTGCTCCTTTTAGGGGAGAGGGATTTGGAATATTTGAAAATTGAAAGTACGACTTGTATGTACATTTATCACACACCAAAGATGTATATGCACGCATATAAATATCTAAACTTTGATTCCTTTGAATTCTTGATTGTCCATCGCTATAAATCTACAATTTAGATATTAAAGAAACTTTTTGAGCTCTCAATAGAAATTTAGGATATAAAAAATTGAGGCATTCTTCATTTCTCAGGTCTTGATCCCAATGGCAACCCTCAAGTTTTACACAGAAGATTCTGTTGGAAATGACTAGGATTCGGCTTAGTTCTTCTCTTCATTTTCTATTTGTTTTTCCACAAATATTTGCGTTAGGCCGAAGGCGAATTCGGAGCGAGTTCAAAGATAAAATTGTTGCCGGTCTCATTATCTTTATATTAATTGGCCGGCCTAACGAGAAGTGACTCTTTGTCTTTTTCCCACATTGATTGTTGAAACTTTCTTTCTTTCGCTGTTGCTTGTTTCATTCCTTTCATATTTGTTGTCTGATTTGTCATAGGCTCATGTGGTAGTCTGCATGGGGAGGAATTTATTTGTTTGCTATCCTTATCTGTGTTGAACGGCTTCGAGGTTTATTTATTTTCTAGTCCCATTGTTGAGAAATCAAACCACGATCCATAGATAATTCATTACTATAATAAATTCTCACAATCACACAGCATCTACTCGATCTCCTAGACTACTATTAAAAGTCTTTGAAAAATTCTCACTCAAGACTATTAAGCTTCTTAAATAGCTTAAGAGAGAGTATTTGCTATAAAATGAAAAATTTGGGATTTGATTATTTGTTGTCATCAACAATTGAAGTGAAGTGGTATCAAGGGGCGGGGATTGGTCTGTAGGCTTAAAAAAGTTATTGGGTTGGATATTGTTGACAGCGTCTATGTGAAGCCCAATAATTATAGTAGGCCCAATTTGCTTATTAGTTTCCTAAATTTGGCCCATGATATTTGGAACGGTTTTCAACATAAAGAATTCAAGAAAATGAAAAGAAAAAAAAAAGTTTAAACGTTAGATTTTTATTTTTATAAAAAGGAGTTAAAACTAAAAACGTAAACATGCATTTGTCCAAAAATTCTTTACAGTACACTCAATTTTTTTTTTTTAATATTCAGATGAATAAGACAATTAGATTTGGATTGGTTCTCGAGTACGTTGACTTGCACCTCGTGCATGTGACATCGGAGTTTACATTTTTTTTAGTTCACATTGAACAGACAACTGCTAGCATGCGGTTAGTTAGATCCGTTCATTTACTATTTTTATTCTTTTACTCAAGTGGCCGATGATTCTTCTTCTTCTTCTTAAACTTAACATGTGACTTAAAACTGTCAAAATGTGAAACCCAAGCCCATTGGACTTTTCCTGAAATAAAGCTATCTTAGGACGAAGCAAATCAATTAGAAATTATGAAGTTCAATCGGATTCGAAATATTAGTCACAGCGTAAAATTTTATGATCGGACTGCTACAAATCCATAGAACTTCTGATTAGCTGGAGTAGATTGGCGCGAAAAATTCAATATGTCCAAAAATGTCCCAAAAGGCGGGAGCCGAGCTCGTTTTGACAGATTGTGACACAATTGGGCATTGTCTGTTGAACCTTCTTTTCTGTTCCTTTCTTGTTTGAGTTGATTTCATAAAATTTTGGCAAGGTGACAAGGTCTACGCTGCAAGGCAATATAGTTTAGATTTGTTTATATTTCCCCATATAATAATACTAATTTATTTATTTATTGTTTAAGTACGACACTAGGCGCCAACTAAACCAAGTCCCCAAATTCAACTTCTTATTTTACTGTTCAAATTTTAGTAATAAATGTTAACTAAGGTGCAATACATTGTACTAACAATTTTTGTTATTTTATATATTATTAATATAGTAAATTTAATGGTGAATACGAGCATTATGGAGAAATGATCGATCCAAAGCCAACAAAATCCCCTATTATTTACATTACTCTTCAGAATTTAGTTACTCAAAAGTGAAAATCAAAGAAGAAAAACAAAACAGAAACTCTATCGGAGATGGCTTATCCCGCCGTGATTTCCCTCGATCAAACAATACAGCGCCTTCTCGACTCCCCCAACCGAATCTCAATTTCCTCTTCCACTCACAAAAAACTGAAAAATGTGCAGAAACCTGTCAAATCCTTGAAAGAACTTCTCAAACGCATGGACGGCAGCTCCGAAATGGAGTTCGAAGGAGCGATTTCGATCCAAGATTTGGTGAAAAAATTTATGAAAAGATCAGACGTCAACCACAGCAAAAGCAGCGCCACGTTGACTGCTCTGGACGGCCAGATCAGAGACGCATTCCACACATTCGAAGATATCCTCGACTTCCATCTCTCCGATAAGTTTCTCTCTCACCACAAAAGGCGCAGAAACAACCGCATTCTCTCTCTAGATCTCGACACCGACCAGGTGTGGCAAGGCATCAAAGTCTTCGCCAAGGCGGCGAAGAAGCTGGAGGAGGAGTTCGCCGCAGAGCTCGATAAACTCACATCTTCCGAAGAAGTCGACGACGAAGCTGAAATCGCACCGAGTTACACCGATTTCGGCGTGGAAATTGTCGGATTTTCCAATAATTTCACCGAAATCAAAGAGCAAATGCTCCGGAAAATCCGACCGTCTGATTTCGCGGTTTTCTCGATTTTCGGCGTCGCCGGCACGGGTAGATCGGCGGCAGCCAGATCCAGTTTCGATTATCTATACAGATCCACTGCCGAAGGCGAAGATTTATCATCTGCAGACGGATCTGAAAAAAAATACTTCGACTGTGGCGCCTGGGCGAGTGTAGGCCAAAACTACCAAATCGAAGAGATCGTGGCGACGATTATTGCTCAAATAAACGAATCGAACTCCGATTCGGAAGAAGATGAGGAGGATTTGTATGCAAGCTTGGAAGGGCGGAGATACGTGATTGTGTTGGACGATGTGTGCGACGCAGGAGTGTGGGATCAGCTGAGAAGCTTATTTCCGGAAGAGGAAAATGGGAGCGTAGTGTTGTTGACTACTTGTTTAAGGGAAGTAGCTGTGGAAGCCAACAGTTTGCATATATTTGAGATGAGTGTGTTTGATGAGAAGGAAAGCTGGGGAATTGTTGAGCAGGGAGTATTTGGGGGAAAATCGTGCCCGGCGGAATTGGAGGAAGCTGGGAAGAAGATTGCTAAGAATTGCAAAGGGCGTCGGATTGCACTGGCTAAGGCGGTGTTGTTGCTGTTGAAAGCGGAGCAGAAGGCGGAGAGGTGGAAGGAGTTGGCAGCGGATGAAGAGAATCAGATTTTCAAGGTTGCTGATGAACTGGCTGAGGTATATACCATTGCTTTCTCAATTATTTCAATTCCCGCCGTATTTATTTTATATCTGAGTTTCTTTTTTCTCCGACGGCAGTCGCAACTCACAAGTCCAAAATTTAATGGAAAACACTATATTGTGCCATAACTTTTTACTTTTTACTTTCTTCTTAATATTGTCACTTTTTTCTTAAATTGAAAAGAAATGTCACTTTTGTTAATAAAAGAGAATGTTTTATAATTTTGTACGCAAAGATTCAAGCTTGAGGCTCAAATTCAAGAATGAAATATTCGTGGAACATGTCAAATTTGATATGGAAATATACACATGGGACAGTAAGGGGAAGTGTGATCAAATTCCGCATGCCACAAAATTTCAATATAAAGATAAGGGGCTCGTGACATTATATGAAAGAAATATTAAAATTTGCCATGAATTATAAAATATGCCATTACTTATGAAAATGTCAAATTGTGTGACAAAATTTGGTATTGTTCATAATTCTAATACTATATTTTTATATTCACTTAAAAACCTTGATTATTAAGATTATGTACTTATTTAATGCTATATATTGAGATTATAATTAACTTGTAACCGATATGTCACAACTCACAATTAAACTAAGATCTGTTAAATATTGAAAATTATTTGTAAGAGCTCTAGGTGGTTATTTTATATAGGATGCAAGTTTAGAAGGAAAAACACTAGATCAAGTCCTTTTATTTTTGAGAGAATTACATTCAGGAACTACATTTAATAAATAAATATTATTATGTACCAGTACTATATTATCTAGAGTTAAGACAAGACATGTTACTATGAACTAAAAATATTATATCATTGGGTCTTCTAGTTAGAGGTGGGGAATAGGAGATCAAATCATTTTTCCAGCCATATGTAGGTAATAGGCGAGTACTACCACTAACACTAAGTTATAACTGAATTAAATTAAGGCATGTTTATTGCATTAACTGATGATTAATGATGATGATATAATATGTTTACCGTGTAAAGAAAATTCATGCATTCTCTCTTTTCTGGTATAGATATGTATAATCGAAGATGATATGGCTCAACTGCCATGCTCAACCCCAGACGATCAAACAAGTGTTATAACGGATATGATTGCCTTATCTGGTTATAAGGAAGCAATCGAGGATGAGCTTTTCCCAACACCTTTTCTCCCCAAAATGGAAATTATATACATTTTGGGGATGGCGGGTATCGGCAAGACCAAACTTGCTAAACAAGTTATCGAGGATCCCGATGTTTTTGGTGCGTTCGACAACCACGTGTGGCTTACTTTAGGACCAAAATATAAGTCACAGGACATCGTACAAGATATCATAGACCAAATATCACCGGAAATTGACACCGTGGACATCGAATCATATCCAATTTTAGCAAAGAAATGGCTCATCGTGTTGGATGATGTATGGCATCATGGCGTCTTTGATCACTTGAGCGACAAATTTCCTGAAATAAAAGGTAAAGTATTGGTGACAACAAGGCTACAAACCATGGAGTATGAATATAGGGGTATGCCTAACCAGCTTTTTTTGCTAAATAGTGAAGAAAGCTGGTCTCTTTTCTGTCGCAAGGTGTTTGGTAAAATGGATTGTCCTCTCGAGTTAGAGAAGCCGGGGAAGAAGATTGTTGAGAATTGTGAAGGTCTTCCTCTGCTAATCCTCACAGTCGCCGACGCCATATCCAAATCTGAGGATTGGAGTCCGGAGTTCTGGAACATTCTAGCGAAAAACAAACAGAATCCCTTGTTCTTGGCTGCGTGCGATGAGGTATCAAAGGTGTTGTATCCGAGCTACGAGCACTTGCAGCAATATTTGAGAGCCTTCTTTCTGTATATGGGAGCTTTCCCTCGGAGATATGAGATCCCGACTACCAAGCTCATCAATCTGTCGAGTGTTGAGGGGTTTCTCGAACCACGTAAGAACCAACGAGTTGAAAAGGTAGCCCTAGGTTGCGTGCACAAGCTCAATGACCAGAATCTAACTATGGTGGGCGAGGAAGGTTCTGGTGCCAATGCCAAGACTTATGCCCTGCATACTGCCTTTTGGCATCTGGCAAACAGGTTGGCTGCGAAGAGCAAGTTTATACGCGTCTTGGACAGCCGTGTGGATGATGATTCAGTGGAATGTGAGAACAACCAACGCAGGCTCTGCCTGCGTAATGTCATTGCCTTAATAGACGAAGATGTCTATAACTCTCTCGCGTCTGCTGAGGCTGCTCGTTCCCTCCTCTGTTTTGGTCCACTTAACATATATCCGGTGCCAATAAATCTTGGCTTGAGGCTGTTGAGGGTGTTGGATGCTCTTACAATCCGTTTCTACGAGTTCCCAGCTGATGTGGTAGAACTTGCTCATCTGAGGTACCTTGCCCTAACTTGCGATGGGAATCTCCCTTCTTCGATATCCAAACTTTGGTTCCTTCACTTCTTGATTGTCCATCGCTATCATAGTGTTAGATCTACAAGAATCTGTATGAACCTACCACTTGAAATTTGGGATATGAAGGAATTGAGGCATCTTCAGGTCTCGGAAAGCAGCCTTCTCGACCCTGCAGATAGCGATGCTGATCTACCAAACCTCTCAACACTCTTAGACGTGAGTGTCCAATGCTGTACGGAGAAGATTCTTGGTAGAATGCCTAATTTGAAGAAGTTAGGGATTCGGATAGAGTTGGCGCCTCGTGATGCTAGTGAAAGAACCTTCCATTGCTTGAACTTTAAGTCCGTTCTTCGCAGGTTGAAGTCACTTAGATATGTAGTTGTGAATCCTCAATTTAGTTTAGATATAAAGCGCCCGTTTGTCCCTCTTCCGGTTTTCTCATCAACTCTGAAGAAGCTCAAGTTGAGCGGATTTGGATATCCTTGGGAGTACATGAGTATAATTGGTAAACTGCAAAACCTTAAGGTGCTCAAGTTGCAAAGCTACGCGTTTTGTGGGGCACAGTGGGATACAGGAAACGACGGCTTTAGGAAACTAGAGTATCTGTCGATTGAAGATAGTGATCTAGTGAATTGGAATGTGAAGAGGTCGAGCTTCCCCGAGCTTCGTTATGCAATTATCAAGCACTGCTACAAGTTGAGGGAGCTGCCATATCATTTGTCCAATTCCATGGTATTGATTGAAGTGATTGACTGCAACCCTATAGTTGTGAAATGGGCGAAGCAAATGGAAGAGAAGGAGACAAAGAATGTGATTGGTTCAAGGACTATTGGACTTGAAGCACATTCTTCATGGGAGAAATGACGGACAACTTAGCATAAAAGGTTTATGTTTGGTTTTCAAATGACATAATTTTTTTTGTTGATTGTGATTTTCATGTATTACTATAATACAAGTTATTTTTAAGTGGCTTGCGAAATAGGACTCAACTTATTTAGATTCATTAATATTTTACTCATAGCCGTCTATATTAATTAAGGTGTGTATTAGATAGGTATAAAGGTCCGGTTGAATTGGGTTTGAGTCATAATCTTGCGAGTTTGGAGCGATTTTTTTTGGCCCCCCACAAAATCCTGCTCAATTTATTTACTCTTCTTAACGCTAATCTGGGATTATAAGAGTCAAGCAATGATTTGGAGTTGCATTACTTAGATTTCGAGTTGAATAGTGTTGAGCGGAGTGACGGAGTCAAGTTTATTTTGATAAATTTAGAATTGAGCGAGTCTAATTCAAAAGAGTTATTGCCATCTCATTTTCTGAACTTGCAGCAATGTACAATGTCCATTTAATTCGTTTTAAGTAGGGCTTCATCATCAAGTTTGATTTATTATTATTATTATTATTATTATTATTATTATTATTATTATTATTATTATTATTATTATTATTATTATTA
>JAYJMF010000080.1:3933844-3948748 GCA_036873715.1 Salvia sclarea
TGTTATTGATAAATGATGAGAAGGAATAAAGTTAAAATAAAGGTGCCAAATCTTTAGGGACAGAATAGTAAATTTAATTTTTTCTTTAACCAAAAGTTATAAATGAATCCATTATTTTATTAATAAATTAGTTTATGGCCACCCACATTATGGCTACATAGATTTATCCTATTTTATTTATCTAGGATGACACCCAAGTTTGAAGAGATTTTATTTATTTTACATTAACACACATTCTTCATCTTTCAGGTTTGCAATCTGCAGTCATTTTAGAATAATTTCTATTTACTCGATGGAGCTCTAAATAAAAAGAGCATGTAAAGACAATTCATTCCCTCCTCCCACGCGAAATTAGTGACCAACTTTTAAAAGAAATTGGGGCAAATACGAAATTTTCATATTTTATGAAATGACTATGATTGGATGAGCTCTATAATATTCAGATAGATTCCACGAACTCCCTTTTTGTTTTTATAACGTTTCATTCTTTTTGGCGCTACATTTTCACCAATTTCTTAATCTAGGCCCAGCCACAATTTCCAGCCGCAGATATCCCGCAGCTTCTACCAATGGAGTAAAGAAGAATCATACTATAGTATTTTTTAATACACTACTTTATTTCCGTCACTGCACGCGAGATAATTAGGGTTTGTCATTGCAAATCACCATCATCTCGATCTGCTGCGTCGTTTTGGGAATTTGCCTCGCCGTTTCCGCCAATTCTCGCCTTTGGTACGTTGGATTTGACATCTTTTCTTTGTTTGAGTGTCGTAATACTAATTTATTCTGAATAATCACGCCGAGATCAGTTCAATGGGTAGAGAAAGGGTTTTTGGTGTGTGCATTGATGCGTTATTAATTAGAATGAAATTTATGCCTCAGATTCCAGTGAATTTATGCTGTGTATTGCTAATTATTGTGCATTTTAATAGGTTTCTATGAAGGTACGGACAGTAGCATTTCTGCTGGAGATGCTATATGTGAATCGACTTGTAGACCAGCAGTTCGATTCATATTGGAAGTGGTTTTTGTGAGAGGTGCGTGCATTTGGTAGTAGGATCAGTGTTGGATTTATGGGGGCGTGGTTAGAGTGACGTTTGGCTTTTGATGTGGAGTGCTGTCCGTATATTCAGCTTTCGAGGATGAAGAGGGCCAAAGGTGACTATCCGAGTGCAAGAAGGTTCAAATTATCGTACATTCTGTTGGCTGCAGCTGGGTTGTATTTGATCCTTATTTTCTTCAAGTTTCCTGATTTTTTGGAGAGTGCAGCCGTTCTAAGTGGGGAAGAAAGCGCTGGTGTTTTTGATGGATTTTCAATGATGGATGAAAAGAATGCGGAGATTAGTAAATCACGTGTTAGTTCTGATGGGTTCCACAGAATATTACATGACAATGAAAATCAGGATAATCCCCTGAAGTCAGAACAAGGGGCTATACAAGCGGAAAGAGATCGGAAATCAGTAACAAAGTCTTCACAGCAACACTATGGTCGGATAACTGCTGAAATATTGAGGCAAATGAATACGACCAGAAACTTATCTGTGATGGAAAGAATGGCGGATGAGGCTTGGGCTTTAGGATTGAAGGCGTGGGAAGAGGCAAGCAAATATGATGATAAGGAGATCGACATGAGTACTATACTAGAAGGGAAGCCTGAGTCTTGCCCTTCTTGGGTTTCAGTGGATGGAGAAGAATTGGTCAAAAGGGATTTTCTTATGTTCCTTCCATGTGGTCTTGCTGCAGGTTCATCTATCACAGTAATTGGAACTCCACACCATGCTCACCAGGAGTATGTACCACAGCTTGCTAAAAAGAGAGTTGATGATGGATTGGTTTTAGTGTCACAGTTCATGGTTGAGCTGCAAGGATTAAAGGTTGTGCATGGGGAAGATCCACCAAAGATTTTGCATTTGAATCCTCGATTAAGAGGTGACTGGAGCCATCATCAAGTAATTGAGCACAATACGTGTTATAGGATGCAGTGGGGAACAGCTCAGAGGTGTGATGGCATACCTTCCAAGGGTGACGATGATATGCTGGGTATGCTTCAGTTGTTGTTCTTGATCTGCTAACTTTTCATCCATTTTCCAGGCACCAGTTTTGTATTTTTCAAATTTATATAAGGATATGGAATATCCTGATTCCTGACATCATATGGTGACTGAAGCATGAATGGGATAATGTAGATATTGAAGAAATTCCAGGATTTAATGGTGTTATATTTCTCAGGCAGCCGAAAATGAAGGGCTTCATATAAACATTCCAGTTTGGGATCTCCAGATTATCAGTTGTATTATAGTTACAGGGCAGCCAAAGCATGAACTCCCAAAACCCACCATTTCTCTCATGGTTTATGGTTAATAATCCCCAAAACTTTAAGCTATTGACTTGCCATTGTTAAATGGAAAGAAACTATAAAATGGTACATACAATTCAAGTGCATTGCATTTACTGAACTTAGGTAACCTTCATTATGCGAAGTATGTGAGCTGCCATAAGATTTATTATGCCTGTTATGCGGTTCTTTGGTGTTACAAACTTAAGATGTTTTTCTAGTGATTTTGTGATATCTCTTCTTTCTCTTTGAACTTAATTTTTTAACAATTTTCGATCTTATAAAATGTCTAGTATGTCATCCTTGCAGTTGATGGATACTTGCGGTGTGAAAAGTGGATGCGCAACGATATCACCGACACAAAAGAGTCCAAGATATTTTCATGGTTTGAGCGCTTTATAGGACGTGCCAAAAAACCAAAAGTAACATGGCCATTTCCCTTTCGGGAAGGACGAATGTTTGTTCTGACCATCCGTGCTGGAGTTGATGGATATCATATAAATGCAGGGGGCCGTCACGTGACATCATTCCCATACCGAATGGTAAACTCCTAGCAGTTTTCACCATACCATCACCATTTATATTGAGTCCCTGCTATCAGTTTTGAGTTGGATCATTGTTAATATGATGGTTTTCTATACAAAAAGAGTTGAGTAATTTCTATATGTACTCTAATTTTTGGAACATTTTATAAATCTTATGCTGCTTCTTTTTGAAGGTACAGTCTCTGTTATGGAATTCAACAGAATTTCTATTTTCTTAACCTTGCTATTCCCTGAGTGAACTTTATTAGATGTGAGATCTATTTCTGATCTACTCATAAATTTCTTAGTTTCTGATCCTTTTGTTACTTCCTGTCCAGGGTTTTACACTGGAAGACGCAACAGGGTTAGCAATCAAGGGTAATGTGGATGTTCATTCAGTATATGCTACCTCTTTGCCAACCTCTCATCCGAGTTTCTCACCCCATAGAGTATTGGATTTCTCTGAGAAATGGAAATCCCATTACACACCGCAAGATGGTGTTCAACTCTTCATTGGGGTTCTTTCAGCCACCAATCATTTTGCTGAGCGTATGGCAGTTAGAAAGACATGGATGCAATCTATATCAGTCAAGACCTCAAAAGTAGCTGTTCGATTCTTTGTTGCTCTGGTATGTGAGCTTTTTCTTTCAATTGCATCAGTTCCGGCTTCCCTGGGTAAATTTTATCTGGTCCTGTAAAGGAATAGGATAAATTTTAACTGTGTCTTTACTTTTCAGTTCATAGTTTCTCCTCTTCATCAAAAACCTTTTTCGAAGTTTCTGGTGTGCAGTTGAGCATTAACCACCGTGGAAATTAATATGATAATATTTTGTCTTTCATTATTTGTGTTTGAACTTACTTTTATGTTGAGTTGTGTATTCGTACTGTATGTCTTGGGATACATGGGATTTTAAGAGTGTAATGCAGATTCAGAGACATTTTATTTGTGATGGAATTGCACGTGTAACACATGTATTATGAGAACACACTATTTGCATGGATGTTAATCATTTGGTTTGGCCAAACTTGTGGGGTGTGTTTATAATAAGACAAAATGTCGAGCATGCATTCCTCTTATGCTCATTTCTAATTGAGATTCAAAGGGAAGATGGCACCAAACAAATATACTGTTTGGGAGGGAAAATGGTATATTATTTTTTTACTAGGATTCCATTTTGGTTTCCAACTTGGTGGGATGTTTTTTTCCTTCAGTAATTCATTCTGCTAGTTAACTGTGATTACAAGCTGAAGTTTAACCCACTTGACGAAATTGTTTCAGCAGAACACAAGGAGTGAGGTGAATGCAGTTCTGAAGAAGGAGGCTGCTTACTTTGGTGATATAGAGATTTTGCCATTTATGGACCGTTATGAGCTAGTAGTTCTTAAAACTGTTGCCATTTGTGAATATGGGGTACATTATTATCTCTTTTCTTCATTGGTCACTTGTAGGAAGATTGTTTTATTATCTAACTGGAACCTACATTTCATTCTAGGTTCGAAATGTAACGGCAGCATATATTATGAAATGCGATGATGACACTTTTATTAGGGTGGAGAGAATTTTGAAAGACATTGAAGGCATGTCACCTAGAAGGCCGTTGTATTTGGGAAATTTGAACCTCTTGCATAGGCCTCTTAGGACAGGAAAGTGGGCCGTCTCTTATGAGGTGCGTGTGCTCACTTGTGTAAGAACGAGAATGAATTTGAGTTTGTGCTTTTCAGTTGATAAGATAGTCCTCTTCTGTCTGTGCAGGAGTGGCCTGAGGAAATCTATCCACCTTATGCCAATGGACCCGGATACATAATATCAAACAACATCGCCAATTACATCGTCTCTGAAAGTGAAAATCATAGCCTAAGGGTTAGTAGTATCCATCTCCTATCGTATTGATTACAATCTGTGATGACTTGTTCCTCAGGCTAAGATTAGTGATTAATTTGTGCAGCTATTTAAAATGGAGGATGTGAGCATGGGAATGTGGGTTGAGCAATTCAACAGCACGAAGCACGTTCAATATTCCCATAACTGGAAATATTGCCAATACGGTTGTATGGAGAACTACCACACTGCACATTACCAATCCCCTAGGCAGATGATATGTTTATGGGACAATCTGATGAAAGGGTATCCCCATTGCTGTAATGTCTGAGGTAAGTAGTAGGCTGTAACTCTGCAGCCCCAGTAGGGCCGATGATGAGCTGAGCTGTATAGAATGTTGTACGTTTGTCGTTATGTAATGAAAGAGCACTAACTGCCTAATTTTTGAGGTCTCGCGTATGACTATGAAGTAGTTGTGCTCTTCCATTCTTCACTCCCTTTACGCCTCAGCCGAGGTTCATATTTTAGTTGCTCTGTTCGATTATTTCCTTTTCTTTTTCTTTTTCATTGGCTGTATTGCTTTTTAAATAATTAAAATTATGTAAAAACCAAACAAGCCACGTGTCATTCCATTGCAGCATCGACAATACCAGCAATTTGGCCCTACCGGTCTAGACAAAATAGTTTTGTTCGTCTTTCTATTTAAACACAGATTGTAATAGTATCTGTTATGTTATGGTCCTCTTATTATTATTCTACTTATTAATTATTTTTGGGAATGGTCCAAAAAATGGATAGATGGCGAAGTAACATTTTGCGTCTAACCCTATCGGTTGTAACTGACTAACTGATGATTAATTAGTAAATAGTACTATGGGATTGGATAAAATCGTCAATTTGCTTTTGGGCCCACGTTAGAAACAAATAGTATCACATTATATTTCGCTTTCGCCAGCGCAGGCTCACGTTAAGATTGATAGATTTGAGATCCCAAATTTTGTGTCGGCAAAGCCTAATAGCTGTAAGTACTTCACAGCAGCCACATTTAGTGTTTCTCAATGCCGTGTACAATTTATTTTCATTTTTTTGGTAGATGAACAAGTGTTAGTGGTCTTCAATTCATTAAGATTTTATTTGTAGCTTAACAAAAAAACATAATTATGGTTTCAGATTATAGTTATGTTACATGTTGGCAGTTATCATGTGGGTGCCACATTTTAGCTAGAACTATAATATTTACAAATACAGTATTGGCATGTCTGAGATTGATAAGTGTGTGGACAATTTGTTTCCACGCATCGTCCACAGTTTGCTAATCAATAGAGAGAACAAAATATCTCGTAGTATGAAATGTGTAAAGGTAATGAATTATAGAAATTAATAAATATATAAAGCAATGCGACTTTGTAAAAGGTGAGGGAATACCAACATTTGTAAAATACTCCTTCAGTCCCTAAAAGATGTGCGCATTACTTATTTGAAAATCTATTTTATTAAAAAGTCAACAATCCCCAACTAATATATATACAGTACAATTTTTCAAAAAATGTGACCCTTTTTCTACTCAAATTTATTTTTACCACATTTTTTATTAAAATTTATGTCACTTCTACCTTTTATGGACGGAAGGTGTATTAAGTTGAGTAGATACCGAGAAAAGAGGGTAGTGTTCATGGTGCTAATATTACTATAGTGAGAAGGGGATGTATTGCATTCGGATGCACCCATGGAAAAAATCAGAAAAGAGGAAGAGTAATTTTGAATACTCTGCAAGTTGCGAGACCTTTTGAATTTTTGGGATTTAGTAATAATTTAATAAGTGGTGATGAATGATGATTGATGACAGTTCGCCTAAAAGGAGTTTATCCTTGGTCTCAATGTCGGCTAAAAGCATATACTGGTATACTATAGTACTATTATTAGTTAAACATTGTAGCTTTATTTTAAATTAGCATCCTTTGTTAACAATCTAGTTTATTCAAAGATTAAAGCTAATATTTTATCTAATCCGAGAAAAGATAGCAAGCTGTGTAAAAATATCTGTTTTCCTGGCTTTCCAGCTTCGTGTGTGAAAAATTATACCGCTTTCCCCAAAACAATAGTATAATATAAGCAGAATGTCATAGAAACACGTATTTATCCTACACATGGACATGGTATGTTATTATAGACACACCACACACCTAACAATTTGGTGGCGTCACTTTACCTTTATAATGATAATCAGTCGACATGGATTAATAATTACTATTTGTAAAGCATGATTATGCACTTGTATGTACTTTTCTATGCAGTCAACTCACCTTCAGTTGTAATTAGCATGTGTGGTAAATTTACAAATACGAGTAATTCGTTGAGAGATATCTCTTCTTAATATATATGGTAACAAAATCTAAGGAAAGGGCAGTTTAGTAAGTTAAGCGTGAAAAATCCTCCTCACTTTGCTCCCTTCAAATCCGGCTTGCCTCACTAATCTCTTATTCCCTGAAAATAAAGTAAAAAAATCCATTAATCATCTGAAGCTCCAAGAATCCTTCAAGCCCCGAAATGCAGAATTGAGCAACCCATTTCTTTACACGCGGAAAAGGAATTTGCGAGAAACCCCGCATTCCCTTCCATAAATACCATTCTCATAATCAATTTGCAGATAAGATATTTCCTAATTTCCTTCTTCTATAAAGCAATCACTGTTTGCCAACTGCCTCTCTCAACGGTCACTTCTCCCCTCTTTAATGCCCCCTAACGGTTACTACTTCCATCTTCTTCCCATCGTAAGAGCGCCATGGATTTCAGCTCGTTTTTGACGTCGTTGGGGACGTCCTTTGTGATTTTCCTGGTGTTGATGCTCCTCTTCACCTGGCTCTCCAGGCGACCCGGCAACCACGTCATCTACTATTCGAATCGGATCCTCAGAGGGCTTGACCCATACGAGGGTATCCGGATCACCCGCAATCCGTTTACTTGGATTAAGGAGGCCGTCTCCTCCACTGAGGCTGATGTCGTCAGACATTCTGGCGTTGATGCTGCCGTCTATTTCGTTTTCCTCTCCACCGGTATCCTCCTCTCTCTCTCTCCCCGCTTAACTGTATTTTGCGTGGTTGTATAAGCTACTTTAGTGTGGATTAACTGAATGTTGATTGAAATTTGAGGTTTTCGTGATTTTGACAAAGAAATTAGGAAGAAATCTGTTGTCTATACACTATCCAGACCTATACTGCCGGATTAATTTTGAATATGCTACTGTCTGGTAGTTGGCAATGTAATTGCACTCAAGGAGTTGTTGCCTTTCATGAATCTTGGGCTAGATCTATCTAAATTTTTGCATTTTTGTTCCTTTCAATTAGACTGATTATATTTAGCTTTATTGATGTGGTGCAGCACTGGGAATTCTGGTTCTGTCGGGCGTTCTCCTTCTACCGGTGCTTCTTCCCATTGCTTATACTGCTAAGAACAAAATAGACGCCAATGAAACCACTAGTGAAGGAGCTTTCAATGAACTTGACAAGCTATCCATGGGGCATATTGCAGTTAGTACTCACCATTTTCACTTTTTAGCTTAATTTGCCTAATTCAACATCCATTACGGCGATGATTGTTTTGTGGAATTAATGATGTATTTTATTAGTAACTCTCAATTGTGTCGTGGATATCAGAAGGGGAGTCACCGGTTATGGGCATTTTTGGCAGCTACGTATTGGGTTTCTTTTGTTACATATTACCTCCTGTGGCGAGCATACAGACATGTTTCTAATATGAGAGCTGAAGCCCTTCTGTCGCCTGAAGTCAAGAACGAGCAGTTTGCTATCCTTGTTCGAGACCTACCTGCTCTCCACGACAGTCAGACTAGAAATGAACAGGTGGACTTGTATTTTAAGGCAATCTATCCAGATACATATTACAAGTCAATGGTGATCACAGACAATGCAGAGGTACTTGCTTTGACACTCTTTCCATCTCCCATCAATGTTTGTAACATCGCATATTTGTGAACTTTTTCACCTTTTTCGCCTCAGGCCAACAAAGTTTATAAAGAGTTGGATGGGTACAGAAAGAAGCTTGCGCGTTCAGAAGCCATATATGCCGAGTCTAAAGGGACTGCTAACCCCGAAGGTACGAGGCCAACTGCTAAAACTGGCTTTATGGGGCTTGTAGGTAAAAAGGTAGATGCAATAGAGTACTATAATGAGAAGATAAGAGAGTTGGTTCCAAAACTAGAATCCGAGCAGAAGATCGCCCTGAAAGACAAACAGCAATCTGCAGCTGTGGTCTTCTTCAATAATAGGGTAACTGCAGCAGCTGCTGCACAATGTCTACATGATACAGTGGTGGATAAATGGACTGTCATGGATGCTCCTGAGGAACGCCAGTTGCTCTGGAACAATCTTTCCAAGAATTTCTATGAGAGGCTGGTTCGGCAGTATCTCATCTATTTCATAGTGTTCCTCACCATCTTCTTTTACATGATACCCATCGGGTTGATTTCAGCATTGACTACTTTAGCTAACTTAAAGAAGTTGCTCCCCTTCTTGAAACCGGTGCTGGATCAATCTGTAATCAGGACAGTCCTCGGGGCTTACTTGCCTCAGCTTGCACTTTTAGTATTCTTGGCACTGTTGCCAAGTTTCTTGTTGTTCCTATCCAAGGCTGAGGGCATACCTTCACTGAGTCACGCAGAAAGAGCAGCCTCTGGGAAGTACTTCTATTTTTCAGTGTTGAACGTATTTATCGGTGTTACAGTAGGTCACACACTCTTCGATTCATTGAAGGATATTGAGAAGACACCAAACTCTATATTTGATTTACTAGCAGCAAGTCTTCCGGGAAGTGCTACATTCTTCTTGACTTTTGTGGCTTTGAAGTAAGACTCCCTTTTCCTTTCTTAATTGGTTGTGGTTTTGTTGCCTATAATTTTCTTTGTGGATCATCTCTTTTATATCATGATCTTCAGTTCTTAACATGTTACCCATGATGCAGCGTTGGTTAAGATTCTGTCATATCTTACATCTGTTTTTTGGGTTTTCGAGCTTTCAACTTTGACAATGAGGTCGTCTTGTTTTGAACAATTTCAGCAATACGTAGCTATACATTTGGTCTTAAAAGTAGTTATCCTTACATTTTTGTTTTACATTTGATCTTGCATCTTATTTCGAGTTGGCTTGTTGTGCCAAAATATATTTCCATCTTGATGACTTATGGACAGACTCAAATGCGCGACTAACTTTGTGCCCACAGGTTCTTTATCGGCTATGGGCTTGAGTTATCACGACTTGTTCCTTTGATAATTTTCCATCTAAAGAAGAAGTATCTCTGTAAGACTGAAGATGAATTAAAACAAGCTTGGGCTCCGGGAGATCTTAAATACGGGACTAGATTTCCTAACGATATGCTCGTTCTTACCATCGTTCTCTGCTATTCTGTCATAGCCCCAATTATTCTTCTATTCGGAGTGTTGTACTTTGGTTTGGGATGGCTTGTTCTACGCAATCAGGTAAACTCTCCTTAATCTTCTTCTGTCATGTTAGTTATTCAAAATCAAAATGTGTGTACTTTAGAGCACAAGTTAGGGATTTAAATTTATAGATAAAAACATATCTTATTACTAAATTGCCATCAACAGGTACTCAAAGTTTACGTGCCCTCGTACGAGAGCTATGGCCGGATGTGGCCCCACATGTACAACCGTGTTATGGCATCATTGATCTTGTATCAAGCCACGATGTTGGGCTACTTCGGCGTAAAGCAGTTCATCTTCACTCCGATTCTGATCCCACTTCCTATTATGTCCCTCCTCTTCGTCTACTTCTGCACGATGAAATACTACCGCTTCTTCCAGTCGACGGCGCTGGACGTTGCCTGCCGGGAGCTGAAGGAGATGCCCAATATGGAAGGCGTGTTCAGGTCGTATGTGGCCCGTAGCTTAAGCGCGGAGAAGGCTGCCGATGAGGTTCAGTTTGTAGAGGATCTGGCTCACGTTTCCAGACCAGGATCTGCGGTTTGATGATTTACACATTTTGTGAATTTGTTTGTGCATGTAACATGTTTTAGGTTTGTAATATGCTGCGTCTTAATAGCCTTTAGTTCATAGTTTCCACTAGGTTATTGAGTTGTGGTATATAGTGGTAGAAAATTTGTTATTTATAAATTTCTGTAATTTCCCTTGCCAGAATTGGTGCGTGCCAGTGTGTGTGTGATTTGTGATTGTGGAATTAAGAGAGAAAATTGGGTCGTAAATCCATCTTTGTGTCTGAAAATTTAGTGTTTTTCTTTGACGGAAAACAGAGGATCTCGTGCGGACTAAGTTTAGAACTAATTTATTCAAAGTAAGGAATATTTTAGGGAAAGCGAATAAAACGTTACGTAGAAGTTGTTTAAAGTTTAGTCAAATAATAATAATTTGAAGCAGAGTTGATATGCTCGTCATGCATATCTGCTTAAGATTTTCTATTATGTTGGAGGAGTTGGTCTACTTGCTTTCAATATTCTACATATGGTTTGATTATTTTTTGTTAGCACTTGCAATTATTTAATTCAGCATAGAGTTAACATTTAACCTCAGCGTTCTATTTTATACTAGTAACATTTTTTTAATTAGGAGAAATCAGACAGATGAAAATTTATAAAAGGGGTTCATACAAAGCATTAACGTAATATTACGAAGTTTTAATAAACTATTTTTACTTTTTGATTGAGTTTTGTCTCCAATGAAATTTCGTAGACGGTACACACTTAGCCCACGACCCAACCGCGTTGGTCAAACCATCAAATATTCAAATTCAATACTTTATACTCAAATCGTAACACTCCTTCCAATTATTTTATTCAAAATCCACCCATGTTTTCCACAAGTCAAAAAACGAATTCACAAATCCCATATATATATATATAGCTCGATCTACTCTGGAACCTCGACAAAAATGGCAAGCAACAACTTATTTCTCCCCCATCACCTCTTCCCCACCGCCCACAAATCCCGGCGCCGTTCCGCCGCCGTTGCCTCTTTCCAGGATTTCAAGATCGGAAAAAGTCCAGCTTCGAAGCGCGCCGTGAAACTGGCGGAATCCATCTCACACATGCTGAATCTCCAGATCGAGAAGACGATCCAGAAAAACCTGGAAACCTCAAATACAAACGTGTCGAGCTTCAAGGAGAAGCACGACACACCCACAAGCTCCCCCAAAGAGAATATCTCCGAGAAATGGCGGCAGATACACGGATCTGACGATTGGGAGGGCATCCTCGATCCCCTCCACCCCTGGCTGCGGCGCGAGATCGTCAAGTACGGCGAGTTCGCCCAGGCCACCTACGACGCCTTCGACTTCGATTCCTACTCGGAATTCTGCGGCAGCTGCCGATACAACCGGCGGCGGCTCTTGGAGAAGCTCGGCCTCGGCGGCAGCGGGTACTCCGTCACCAAATACATCTACGCCATGTCGCAGATCGATCTCCCCCAGTGGCTGGAGAGATCTCGGCTGGTGGAGTCGTGGAGCACCGATTCGAACTGGATGGGGTTCGTGGCGGTGAGCGAAGACGCCGAATCGGAGCGGATAGGGCGGCGCGACATAGTGGTGGCGTGGCGGGGCACGGTGGCGCCGGCGGAGTGGTACGACAACATGCAGAACAAGCTGGAGGAGATCGGGCAGGGAGAGGCGAAGGTGGAGCATGGGTTCCTGAGCATCTACGCTTCCAAGTGTGATACCACAAGGTACAACAAGTCAAGCGCGTCGGAGCAGGTGATGACGGAGGTGCAGAGACTAGTGGAGCAGTACACCAGAAAGGGGCAGCGCGTGAGCCTGACCGTCACGGGGCACAGCCTAGGTGGCGCACTGGGCCTACTAAACGCGTACGAGGCAGCCAAGAATTTCCCGGAGCTGCCCATCAGCGTGGTATCCTTCGCGGCCCCGCGCGTGGGGAACATAGCCTTCCGCGACGAGCTCTACCAAATGGGAGTCAAAACCCTAAGAGTGACCGTGAAGCAAGACGTGGTGCCGAGGATGCCCGGGATCGTCTTCAACGAGGGATTGCAGCGCTTCGACGACATCACGGGGACCTTGGAGTGGGTGTACACGCACGTAGGGGTCGAGCTCAAGCTCGACGTCCGATCCTCGCCCTACCTTAAAAAGGGCTTCAATCTCATAGGGTTTCACATGTTGGAGACGTATCTGCATCTGCTGGACGGATACCACTCTAGTAATTCGCCTTTTCGTATCCATTCCAAAAGGGACGTCGCCTTGGTCAACAAGGATTGCGACATGCTTCTTCATCAATTCAGGATTCCGCCTAATTGGTATCAGTTGCCAAATAAAGGCTTGGTACAAAACCATCATGGAAGATGGCTCAAACCCCAAAGAGATCCCCAAGACATACCATCACCAACACAACCAAATATACTATAGAATTTCACACCAGATACACCTACTATTTCTAAACTTATGAAAACAATCTCATGGCATTTTAAAATACGAAAATTTCCTTTTAAAATAATTGTTTAATGCGTGTCTGCTAGGTAGTTTATGTCTCCAACTGTTGTTCATCACGTGTGTTGTATGTGTGTATACAAAAAGGCGAACTTCGCTTAAATTTCAATATAGAAAAATTAAAATAAAAAAATCTTCTGTTGATGAAATCAATATCCAAAGATATTATAGCAAACCAATTTTTTTATATATATACAAAAAAACCATTGGAACTTCAGCACTTTTGTCAAAACGACTACCTTAAGTTTAAAATTTAATAGTATTTGATCATGGAAGATTTCGATTTTACAACATGCAGTATATCCATCATCACTATTCACTAGGAACTGTTATTATATATGGCTCCCCAAATTATTCTTCTCAATCCGGTCGGTGGCTATCACAAATTTTTCCTCTGGAAACAGTCGGTGGAGATTAATTGCTGTTGGACTTTATTGTCCTAAACGCATGCATGCGCCGATCTATCAATGTATATGTTTTACTGGATCCGGTCCACGTCGAACAGATGAGATACTATATCACAATCTTTTCTACGTCACACTGTTCTATTTATAATTTTACTATTTTTAATAATATTTATTGTAGAGTAAAAATTTATTGTTACACAATATATCATGATTAATATTAGTAATAAAATTAAATTTTTAAAAATATTATATATCTTAATTTTGAAATACTTTAGTTAAAAAAGATACTTATTTTGGTTGATTATCTAAAATATGGTATATAATTTTTATAATTTTAATTTCTTATTATAAATATTTATGTCAAATGCATTATATAATAATATTTTTTTATACAATAAATATTATTAGTATCAGGACACCGTGACACACCAACAATCGTGGGATAGAGGATCCCATCTGCAGAGCAAGTCCTAATTTTTTTAGGGTTATTTGCCTATAAATACACGAAATTTGCAATTTTTCTAGAATTGCACATGACTTTTATTTTAGCCAAACAATACACGAAATTAAACATTTTTCTGATTTTGCTCGAAATTCAATTTTTTCCTAAAATTGAATTTGATATGACAAAATTAAAACTCGAACTGTCAAATGGGCAGGTCGGCCCGGGCCCATCGGGCAAATCCTATTTTCCGGCTTGGGCTGGGCCAGCCCGAAATCTTCCGGGCCTGAATTTCTGGAGTCCAGTGTTTGGTCTCTTTTTGTGTAAGTTTTTCGTGTGCTTGTTGGTGTCATGTGTTGGGTGCGTCGCTCGTTTTGTGCCATTTGATTGTTATATTTGTAGTTCCGTGCTAATCTCATGCTCCTCGTGTTTTAGTAGGAAAGATGGCTGAATTGGGAAAAAGATAAATAAATATTTGAGGTGTTTGAACTTCATAGGATTGAATTACATCTCGATACGAGTTCGTAGGCGAAAACAGATCAAGAATCGGAGTTCAAACAAGGGAGATATGGACGAAACAAGAAAGCCGCGCGCAGGGAAGAACGCGTAGGGGCAGCGCGCGCTGGACCCCCAGCGGCCGCTGGCCCGTTGTGCCTCCGAAATGGACAGCGCGCTCGGGGCAGCGCCGTCTGGCCCCCCAGCGGCCGCTGGCTCCTCTGGATGCGCGATTTTACACTCTTTTTAAGGGTTTTTGAGCCCCCATTTACCCCAACTCTCATTCTATCACTTTAGACTTGTTCTTGGGACTTTTTGGCTCCCACTTTGGGGGAGAAACTTGTTAATGTTCGTTGGATTGTAACTCGAATTGGAAGATTGAGGATTGACATCCCTCAATCACCTTTT
>JAYJMF010000080.1:3948848-3959775 GCA_036873715.1 Salvia sclarea
AATAATAATAATAATAACATAAAGTTATTTTATACTACAATTTTTAAAACATATAGCTAAAAAATCGAAGAAACGTCCTTCTCAACGTATTTTCTTTTAAAATTTATATAATTAATTTATTTATTATTAATATTATTAATATTATTATTTTAATATATATATTTTTTCTTTATTTTTATGTCACATAAATTGATTTCCCGTCGAATTTCGACGGACTACTTCCTAGTTATCAAATATACCAACTGGGCTTCGGATATTGGGTGGATTTTATATTTGGGCTTCTATACTTCCCTCCTTCCCAATTTAAAGAAACCAATCAATTTTCATGCACTTATGAGAGTGATAAATATATCATTGTTTTTTTCAAGAAACGTTATTTTTTTTTTTAAATTTACAAATATGTTAATAAAATGAGTTAATCTCAAAAACTAATAAATACTGTAACAAGTTAGGACTTAAATAATATCTTTACCCAATATAATGTGTAACTCATTTGTTTGCATATGTATTGCTATCTGTACTTATTGTAGTGTGTCAATTAGATTAATGCTTATGTGTTACTTGTGATGGAATGTTTGGATTAGGCGAGACAATAAATTGAATATGTTGGATTATGATGTTCGTAAATTGTAAGTTATATATAATTCTTTTATTTTAAATTTATTTAGTCTTCAATTTGGATTGAACGATTACTAAAAAATTATAAATAAAATTCCTAATTATAGACATTTTCTGAACCTTGGGTATTATTTGAAATAGTGTATGGTGATAACTAATATGGGCTCGTTGGCCCATAACTAATAATATTTGGAGGCAGTGAAAAAGCGGCAGCGGGAAATTCGAAATACTTGTTTTGGCGCGGCTAAACAATTTACTTCTCAGTTACGCTCACACATACCACTGTTGAATGTTGACATAGAAGAGCTTCGGAAGACAACCATGGCGGACGCATCTCATCTCGAGAGAATGGGGAGGGAGCTCAAGTGCCCCATATGGTAATATTCTCAATCAAATTGTAATTTTTGCTTCTTTTATCACGAATTGTAATTTCAGATCCTTAATTCATTTTTATGTCTTCTCTCAACAGTTTGAGTCTGTTTAATTCAGCCGTTTCACTCACCTGCAATCATGTCTTTTGCAAGTAAGCCGTTTATTAGATTTCGTCTAGGGCTGATTTGAACTTGCTTCCTCTTATATTGTGTTTTCATATTGATGCAGTTCGTGTATTGAGAAATCCATGAAAGCAGCATCGACTTGTCCTGTTTGCAAAGTTCCATATAGGCGAAGAGGTATGTGTTCTACTAATTTTATTTGGCATGCCATCCATTGTTTCAATTTTGTGCTACAAAATGCCTCGCGAATGTTGACTGTTGAATTCTTTTCGAAATAAATATTAGCTGGAAGTAATTCAATATGTTAGACTTAGAGTTAGACCTTGGAAATGAGGAAGAGTTCATCTTTGTTTGATCTCATGAATGTATAGAATTGCCAAGATCCATTATCAATATCATGACAATGGAATTCATCATTTTTCTTGTGGGATGTATGATATTGTTCACCCTTTACTTTGTGTCTGTAAATGGGCAAAAATGATGTTTATTTTGCTTTACATGTGTATTGATTGCTTGCATATATCATTTTCATTTAGCAGAAATTAGGTCTGCTCCTCATATGGATAATTTGGTTAGCGTTTACAAAAGCATGGAAGTAGCATCTGGAGTCAGTATTTTCATCACTCAAACCGAAGCTTCAACTGGGCCTTCTGGTAATGATCTACTGTGTTGGATAATTTATAGAAATCTACCATATTTTAATGCTGTTACATTAGACAACTTATTGACAAAACCTCTTTTGTTGCTCTGCCATTGTTTGCCTCATTATAGGGAACCAAAATAACCAAACTGGAGTTAATGTACTCGAAGTCCAAAATAATGGCCAAATGAAAGCTTCAAACATTGGAAATAAGAAAAAAAATCGAATGAGAGGATCAAAAAGTGCATCGGTTTTCCCTACAAAGAAAAGGGTTCAGGTAACACCGTATACAAGTACAAGGACTGAAATGGAGACAGAAAAGCTGAAAGATGGAGTTGCTGAAATAAACAGAAATGAAACTAAAAGTAGTCCTGTTTTACAAAATGGCATGCCTTCTACATGTGAAAAGGGGGGACTGAATTTACCTCCATTTTTCTGGCTGAGAGAGGAAGAGGACATAGAGAAATCAACTCAGCAGACGGATGACAATCTGGTCATGTATACACCGCAAGAAACTCCTTGCTTTAGTGACATCAAAGACTCAGATGATGAGGTTTGATATCCCCCTGATATAGCTTTTAATTTCATTGGTGTATGAACTAATGGTATGATAATTAGGAAAATGGAACTTGTAAACAGCCTGCTATTGCCTGATTGATTCAGTTATTCTTCTTGGCAAGGCACTAATTTTATATTTCATTTTGCTTTGTGCAGAAAGGAACTTGTAACTTACCAAACAACACAGATTTCATTGATAGTGAAATGTTTGATTGGACGCAAAGGCCTTGTTCCCCTGAACTTTGTTCAAGTCCTCCAACAATACAGGTACTTATAGATCATGAACGCAAACATAACAAATTTTTATTATTTCAACATTCCAAACTTTACCAAGTTTGATCTATTTATGTCTGTGTAGATCGAACACACTCCTGAAGAGGATGTAGCCTTAAAAAATTTAGAGGCTCCCTCAAAAGAAACTGCTGGTCCAAAGAACAGACCTAATACCACAGTAGGCAAGCGCAAGAGGGCAGAAACCTCTGAAAGTAAAGGCAGAATGAGAACTTCTAATAAGAAAGTCAATGCAAATGAGCCTGAAAAGGCCAAGAAAGCTAAAAGGATTTGTAAAGTAACTGCAGTCCGTGCTGAATTAGGCAATGCCATTTATGAAGATAAGCAAGAGGGTGATAAAGACATTCCATTGATTCAAAAAGGAAAATCCAGAAAAGGCAAAAAGGTTCTCTCTGATGCCAGTGTTCAAGAGAAAAATGTTCTATCTTCATCTGATAGGGTAGAGCCTCTGGCAGATGGCAAGGGTGTGCCATTCACTCATGTTTCAGCTTCAGATTATTGTAGAAAAAGCAATGAAGGATGCACAAATTCAATGAAGAGTGGTGAAAAGAACAGAAAGTCTAGGCAACCAAAATCTGGTAGCCAAGAAAAAACTAAGAAATCTGAAATTGGTAAGAAGTGCTTAGCTACTGAGCAAGACAAAGAAGGGTTGACTTCCCAGCTGCTTACTAATCTGCTTCCATTAGAAATTCACGAAGGAATTTCAGATAGATGCATCAAGCGTATGCAAGGAAAACATTGCAGAAAGTCTCCAAGTTCTCTAAAGAAAGTTAAATTCTCTTTTGATAGCATGTGCAAGGACAGTCATGATGCTAACGCTTTAGGTGCTAATGAAAAGGATGCAACCAGAGATCATTCGTTTCAAGCGGCTCAAGTTGAAAGGGATCGATCAGACATAAAAACTCCATCAAAAGTTGATAAATCAATTTCCTCCCTCAGTGGACATGCTTTGCTAAAATGCAACACATGTCCCAGTACTATTTGTTGTGCTTTCTGTCAGTCATCTGAAGAGTCTGAGGTACATCTGTCTTTTGAAATATTGCTTATGTTCTTTTATACATGTTACATTGATTAATTATTTTTGTGAATGTGGTTTGTTACTGAGATTCATTACTTCAGGCTTCAGGGATAATGGTCTGCTATGCCAATGGGAAGTTGGTGACAGATGTTGCAAGAAAGAACGGTATACACGTGCACAAGAATTGTGCAGAATGGTATGTTTGGAACAATTATTCTTGTATCAAACTTAGCTAGTGGTGGATTAATAGAACTATCTTGTTGTTAAGCTTTTTTAGGGTAGTCAAATGAATATTCAATTACCATTTCAAGATTTACTGCTAAACTGATTTGGGAGCTCTTCTTGTCTTCCATCTGAATAAACTGTCAATGGAAGTTGTTGCGTAGAGCATATTTCAATTTGTTATTTTCATTGTAATATATAGTAAAATAAGGCGGTCCATCTTTTGTAGGGCACCTAATGTGTATTTCGAAGATGATACTGTTGTCAACCTTGAAAATGAATTGTCTAGAAGTAGAAGAATTGGATGTGGTTGCTGTGGCATCAAAGGAGCTGCTCTTGGGTGTTATGAGAAGAGTTGTCGCAAGAGCTTTCACGTCCCTTGTGCTAGGTTGACTCCAGAATGTCGATGGGATTCTGTAAGCATAAACTAACAACTATTCCTTTGAATCTGGAGAAAACAATGTAATCAGTGTTGTGGTTTTCATAAACGTGACAGGAAAACTTTGTTATGCTATGTCCGATTCATAAATCATCTCAACTACCATATGAAATGCCTCAATCTCAATCAAGGAAGAGAAGAAAATCTTCTGCTGAAAGGTTTGTTTCAATTTCCAGCAGCCGGTACATAGACATTGTGCAGCTTCTAGATTGACTATTCCTTTTCTATCATGCTATATCATGACTTTTTTTTTCCTGTCCCACCAGAAAATCTTGCCTCCATCAAGATAAAGTGAATACCAATGAAGGATGCAAAGATAGTTCACCTTCACAGTGGAAGTCCCAGAAGAGGCTGAAGAATTTGGTTTTCTGCTGTTCAGCTCTCACCAATACAGAAAAAGTAAATATACCAGTGATTACTTTATTGTTATACTTTGTGAAAAAGCAGAAGACAATAGTTTTATACATAATCTCTATGGTGGAAATTCAGGAAATTGTTACTGAATTTGAGAACTTGTCTGGAGTGACGATGCTGAAGAACTGGGACCCCATTGTCACCCATGTCATTGCTTCTACAGATGAAAATGGAGCATGCAGAAGGACACTCAAGTTTCTAATGGGCGTCTTGGAAGGAAAATGGATTTTGAGTGTTCAGTGTTAGTATTTTTCTTATGTACAAATGAATTTGAATGACTCCATATTCTTTGTTAGATGTTCTAAAAAGACAAATTTCAAATATTTCTATTTTGCAGCTTCAATCTATTTGGTTATACATATATATATTTTATAATTTTTCATATGTTTCAATTGTTGCAGGGATTAAAGCTTGCATTGAAGCTGGTGAAATAGTTGATGAGGAGCAGTTTGAGATCTCTGTTGACATTCATGGAATCAGGGATGGACCAAAGCTCGGAAGATTAAGGCTTCTAAACAAGGTTAATCTTTTGCCTCCGATGTATCCTCTTCACTGTCTCTTCCTTCCAAGTTATTCACATGATTCCCACTTTCTGTGATTTTGCAGCAACCAAAACTATTTGATGGTCACACATTCTATTTCATGGGAGATTTTGTGGCTTCATACAGAGGATATCTCCACGATCTTGTGATTGCTGCTGGAGGAAAAGTTCTGAACAGGAAGCCCGTTGCAGGAGACCAGACAGCTGCATTAAACGGAAGCTCTGAGGCGACTTTCATCATTTACAGTGTTGAGCTCCCTGAACAATGCAAGCCATCCGATGGAAGTTCGGTCTTGGACCAGAGACATGCACGTGCAGAAGCTTTAGCCTCTTCTGCTGGAGCCCTGGTAGCGAGCAATTCATGGATTATGAATTCGGTTGCAGGTTACAAACTGCAAAGAGTTAGTAAATAGTTTGTCTCACCACCTATACCACTAGTAATTATGCCAAAGACTGGTAGGAATGAATAAACTTGGAGAAGATTGAATCTTGAGGTTATTTATGCAACCATTATTGCCTCCATTTTGTCAACTTTGGTATGTGTTCATTAATATATAAAAAAGAGTTGGTAAAACAAAGTATCATCCTTGCCAAATGCAGTATCATCGTATTCACATATTCACATTGGTTACAGGTTCTTAGCCACACACACACACATATATATATATATATATCTAGTTGCAAATGCTACGCTCAAGAAATCTCATCTAAGGTACCTTTTTCCACCTGTTTACATCTCTGTCGTGACACTGCCATTTAAAGCAATAGAAAATTGTGTGAGAAACATCATAGTAGATTCCTTGTCCTAACTCACAGAAGAGAAGTCCCCTTGGTTCTTTGCAATGATTGTTTGAAAGCATTCAAACACATTCTCCAAACTCTCTAGATCTTCATCAGCATCAACCATGCGTTCCTTCAATCTCCGTACTCTGCTGAAGCTCGAGTGGATCTTCTCCCTCATCTCATGTATGGTGGTAGACAAGACCACATTCCCTTCCTGTGCCTCGTTGAGTCTCTCCTTCATAGACTGATATCCGTCGTGTGACCTCAGAAGCATCTCCCGGAGGAACTTGTTCTGCTCCTCCAAGTTGGTGGTCCCTTGTGCGTCTCCCCCGACACATTGTTGCACCTTCCTGACCAATTTCTCGTTCTGCGCCTTGAGGGTGTGCATGAGCTCCTCCATCTCGGACAGCTCGTGAGCCTTTCTAGAAAGTTCGGCAGCCATGATCTCCTTCTCCTTCCCCAAGCTGGAGCACATCATCTCGAGGCGTTTCCTGGCTGCAGTGCACGCGCTCAGCTCTCTCCTGAGCTTCTCTTTCTCATCACCGACGGCCTTGTCCTTGGGAGGCTGGCTCAGACGGAGGTCGGTGTTGCAGCGGCGCAGGGCGGACTCCGTTTTATTGCCAAAGGATTGACATTTTTGGATTCTTGTCCGGACGCTGTCCAAGATTGTCATCATTGTAGCCACCCTCAGCATTCTCCTGCTGTCGTTTTGGCCTTTGCCGCACGCATCTTTGTGATCTTGGATTAGCTTCAGCAGCAACTTTATCGGTGCTGCTGCGCCTGAGCAGCCACACAAATCGATCAAATATACTATTTACTTTAATTAAATATCAACAAACCATTTGATTTTTTTACCATCTAAACCAGAGTCATCGTAGTGCTGCTCGTATAAAATGGGCGCAAATTCAGGGGCTGAATTTGAGCGATCCTCGTTCCTCATTTCCTCAAAATTGCTATGATGCGATTTGATTTGATTTTCAATATGAATACAAGAAGAAGAAAAAAATAAAAATGTATTTACATGTATTACTGAAGAGAGGTAGCTTGGCAGGCCAAGCAAGCCCTCTCGCCCTGTTTCTCTCACTCTCTCTCCTCTCTGCCTCTCTTTCTCTTCTGTTTTCTGTATTTAAGTGTGGGATGAAAAAGGTTAGTTTGGGCGGTTAATCATCTCCCGCAATTGGTGGGGAAGGAAACCGTGATAGGCTCTATTTTTGTTTTTCAAATATAGTTAGTTGTCTCCCTCCATTTCCCAACTGTTCATGGTAATTTTAAGCTAAGAATTGTGATTTTTCTCTTTATGTTTTTCAACTTTAATATGGTTTTTGAATATTTTCAATAGTGTTACCACCTTTTGATTTATATCCTTGGTCATTTCAACGGAAGAAGATTGAAACAGAACCAAATTAATTTTGGTTTAACAATTTCAACTCATAACCAAATTTTATTTGTTCTAGTCATCATTATCTGCATATAGGAGGAATCTATTAATCGCTCAGTTCGAACATCAAATTATGCAACTCTTATTTAAGGGCTGCACTCCTCGTGGACTTTGCATGGTGCGGCCATATGTTTATATTTTTTTTTATTAATATTTAATAAAATTAATTATAAAGTCTAATTATGTCTTGTTCAAAAATTAATTTTGCGGAATAGTTATGGATGAGGGAAGGCGGCAATAATCAAGAAGTTTCGACGAAACTAATAAAAGAGATAAAAAATGTGTATCAAGAAATCACTTTTAAATCGGGTTTAGGATGGATAAGGCATCTACGTTTTATGCGGGTCCCAATGGTTGGATCATAGTTTCATATTTTTTCCGTTTTTGGTTGTTTGCAACGGAATAGGATTAAAGAGCAACAAACAATCAGAAAATAGAAATAAAAACATAAAGAAGACACATATTTACATGGTTCACCAATTGAATACATCCACAGATAAAGAAGAGAACAACGAGACCCCAATATGCAAAAGGGGAGAATAATTTAAGGCATCTCATGGTCATGCTCCTCACGGCCAGTGATTAGGGTGGTTGAGTTGTAGCCTCATTGTTCCGATTCATTATTATGTCCGACACTATCAACAATTTGTTGAAGCATAGCAACATTTAAAATTGCTTTCAAAAATTTTACAGTAAATTCTGCGGAGAGTGTGTATGCAATGTACATATGTTGGGTCCTGGAGGGGTACTGAACTAGTGTATGGGGGGCAATACACCACTAGGCTATTTTTGAAAAACACAAAAGGAAACTGATACTGAATATCAGTTCACAGAGTTCAGTTTACAAACAGGATAAGACTGTGACTGAGAAATGTTCAGTCAGATAACTTCAGTATGAAAAACTGGTTAACAAACTGAAGTCCACAGAAAGTTCCGTCTCGATTTTGAAAACAGAAAGAGGAGTTATGAATCTTACTGACTATCCGAAGATTTATCAGTTAGACTAATAACTCAGCAAAGGAAAACGATTTAAATAGCCTTTTAATTATCACGAAAACACTTATAATTAAGTGATCAGTTTTTAGAGGTTCAGTTTGAAGAGAGATATAAACAGATAAGCAGAAGAATGTAGCAGCCCGCAAAAAGCAGGCTGCTCTCCTTTTGGATTTATTTTATAAAAATATTTTTTTTTAAATATTTAATTCATTATTTCGTGCCTAATTGCTACAATTACTATTATGTGCTTGTTTGATTATAGTTATTCCAATTCAGGGAATTGGGTAATTATGAAGTTTTGAATGTGAGATTCACTTCCAATTATGGTAATTGGAATAATTAATTGTGATAGTGCTAGGTGTGATTATGACATGATATTATGTGAACCTAGAAGTTTTATTTAAATTTTAAGAAATCACATCTAGATATAATTATCATGTGCATTTCATATTATCACACCCCCCCCACTCACACTTTACCAATATAGTCATCTTAATTCCACAATTTTCGCCTATTACTAGAATTGATCTAATAATGTACCAATTCTCGCCTATTGCTAAGATTATATAGCCACATACTACTAAACCATCCTATTTAATCCTTCCACTTTTCTTCATTGGAAAGATTATGCGAAACCATAATCCCAACTTCCAATTTAATTACGCGTCATTTCTATTACCCCCTTTATTTAAACTCCACTAATCCTATCATACCCAATTTTACTCAACACTATGTTTTCAACTTCCTTTTATTTTATAAGATGTTGTTATTGCCACTTTTATTGAATTTTCATTCCTTCCTATTCCATATCTAAATTTATTCAAAATAATGTCTCAAGCCTCCATTTAATTCACACTCCATTTTTCTACCAAATGACATTCGGATATCACCATTTTATTTCACATCACTACTTTATCAATTTACTATTCCTACCATCACTACTTTCATTTCCTAATTACCAATTTCTTACTCTACATGAAATAATATTATTTCATGTCTCCTTAGCCATGTATTTCTAAAAACTCATGAATTATTTCAAGACTTTACAATTCCATATAACTTCCACTTGAAACCAAAATATCATGGTTTAAATTTTATTTTCAAAACCATGATATATGACACCACAAATAAATCATCATCTTCCTCTTCATCACCAAACCCATCGGCCATCACCACCATCACACCTAGTGTGATTTTCGAAAATTCCAACACCTACAACAAGCATCACTTACACCCCATCACTTCTAATCCTATCATATTTATACATTACCAATGGCTTTTGGAATCAAACTACACATATTACACAAACTTGAGACAAAACACCACATCACACATATAAACATAGATATTCACTGCACCAAAAATTCTTTTAACCCATGTCAAATCAAGATATTGTGGCAAAATTATCACCACCATCACCCCTTTGATCGACACCTAAGGGGGTGATTCATCACCCATAAACCACTTACTCAAAACCATCAACTCCACCCTCCATCACACTCACACAAAACACTTCTCAACAACAAACACATCACAATTCCTTATTGAAGGAGAAGGCAGCTCCTTCACCTCACTACCTCACGGCATTACCACCTTCTTCACTCCTCACTCTAAAAACCCATCACCAACATCCCTTCGATCTCTTGTTGAAGAAAATAAGACAGCCCCTGCATTCTTCAAGCTCACGGTCGAGCTAAATTATCGGCAAACTCGCGGGAACCTCGTCGCCACCGCCGCTCATCGCACCACCGCCGTTGCCGTCGGCTTCTTCCCTCTTCGTCCCCTCTCCTTCACATTTTCCTCATCACCAAGGTTGGTGTTAGCTCAGCCCTCACTCACATGTCACACATGCATACCATATAAATGCATGAAAATAGTATTTTTAGTCATCCTTGTGGTGTATGTGTGCTTGCATGTGTAGATCTAGGGTAGATCTATAAATTTGGAGGAGTTGGCTTGCTCTCATGTGTGTTTTCGTGAGTATATGTGTAGATCTATGATAATATTGATGGTTTACATGTTATATGTTGATGTGGAAGTGAAGCTTGTATGAGAATATGATGTTAATTGAAATTTTGATGATTTTTGATGTTGATTTGAGATGGATCGGAAGATCTGATTTTTGTGGATGTGAGAATGATGAATTGGTGTGAATAAACTGAACTATAGTGATGTATTTGAAGTAGTTTTGGTGGTGAAATTCGTTTGGAATGTGTATTGGTATGATTTTGCAAGTGTTGTCATAAGTTAACCAATTTTCAAAAAAAATTCCAGTTTCTGCCCTGTTTTGTATAATTTTTTCCGGCGACCCAAAACTCGTTATTTCGGCCTGAAAATTTGACCCAAGGTAGATATGAGAGTCTAGTATATCCAGTATTTTTCTTGTAATTTTTATCGGCCTATAAATATTTTTCATAATTTAATTTGTGTCACTGCCCAAAACTGCCTTTAAGTAATTGACAGTTTTGAGGTCCA
>JAYJMF010000080.1:3994007-4023252 GCA_036873715.1 Salvia sclarea
ATATAAATTTAACTTAAAATTTAAAATAAACTAATTTTATATAATATTTAACACTTAAAATCACTAATTTTGTCTTTGTGTGGGTGGCCATAATGTGGCTGTTTAGCATCACTCTTTCTTAAAATTGTTTGAAAAGAAATTAACCAAAGAAGATGATCATTGTGATTGTACTAGTTACAGTATTTATGAAGAAAAGAGCAAATCACTAATGTAAATAAATGTTCATAATAATTATCTTAGGTGAAATGCTTGCTTACTTGGATCCTTATATTGACTACTTTATTCAAAAGATTGTGTCTGTGTACTTTAATCAAATGATTTTGGAAAACATTTTTTTTATGATCAAATGAAAACTTCTTCATACACCACAACACTATAAAAAGTTCACCAACTTTGGCCATAACTTTGGTGGCAAATGTCTAATCAATCAATAATTAATCGCCTAATCCTACATTATCCTATTTAATTTGTAAACGGATCATGTTATCTCCATTTGATATGGATATTCTTGATTAACTATTTGGTCTAAATATAATATACCATTTGAAGAGTTAGTGCTTGCTTTCATCAAATACTATAATACACATTACTTAAGTAGGATGATACATGTCAAATTATTCTTAGGAAATGAATCCCATGCAGCCTGCTATTTATTTTATACTTATTGTGTGTTTAAATATTCGAGAAATGACCCAAATAATATGTATATAAAATATTATATATGCCATATATTTCGAATATAACGAGCACATCATCAGTCATTGGAACAAATATACTACAATAACTAAAAAAAAAAATCTAAAAATTCCAAATTTAACTTAATAAATATTATCTCCGTCCAAATTTTCATGGCTCATTTGTTTTGGACACATGAATTTAGGAGAATTGAGAAATAATATTAAGTGGTCTAAAGAATATATATTATTTAAAGTTATATGAGTAATAAACGTATTCTAAAAAGGAAACGAACCAATAATTTTTAGACACCCCAAAAAGAAATACGAGCCAAGAATAATGGAACGGAGGGAGTAGCTATTTGCAAAAAACAACTCACGCTCTAACACATTATAATGTTGAGTGTTGCTCGGATCCAAATTACTGAACTACGTTTTTCCCTTGTTGGATGAGAGATATTGTAAACGACGATATTCGTTGAGGTTATAACTTCTTTTTCTTCGTAAAAATTACATATTTTGATTTCTACAATTTCTTAAATAAAGAAAAGCCACCACTTTTTATTTTTCAAGAAAGTTACACCAAAAAACATAACAAAACACATCATATTTATACATAGTAGTATTAATTACATGCAAATCACATTACTCGTGGAATATAATATTACATCACCCAATTAAAGCTCCAAACATCATCACCTCGTTACAATCATTTCTTCAAATTGAAGTCAAACAATGATGGGGTTCTCAACTTTTTGTACATTCAAAGAGTCAACACACACTCACATACACACACACACACTTTCTATTAAATAGCTGCTGCAGCAGCTGCTGCTGCTGCTTCAGCCTCCAATTAATTCATTTCCTTTATAAGTGGCCAATTGGCCAAAGAGAGTGTGAAGATTTCAATTTTTTCTAAAATTGATGAGCAAAATGAGAATCAATATTACCACTCTTTATCTCTCACTTGTTCTAACACTATTGCTTAGACACACATTTGCCTTTGCCTCTGCCACCAAAAAGGTTAAGCATTTCTTGATCAATAATAATGGAGTTTGGTTTTTTATTTTTTCTTTATTTCCAATTTCTTGAATTTTTGTTTTTCTTGATTGCCACTCATTAGTCATATGTGGTGTATTTGGGAGCTCACTCACATGGAAAAGGAGTTGCATCTATTGATTATGATAGTGTGACAGAATCTCACTACCAGTTTCTTGGATCATTCTTGGGCAGGTAAAATTAGTTGAGTTTCTTTCCCCAAAATCAAGATTTTTATGATTTGTTAGGAATAAAAATCCAATCTTTATTCATCCCATGTAGCTCTAGCAAGGCCAAAGATGCAATTTTCTACTCATACACTAAACACATCAATGGGTTTGCTGCAATTCTTGAAGATGAAGAAGCTTTTCAAATTTCCAGTAAGTGGGCCTCTTAGAAAGTCACTCTTTTTGCAGTTTTGTATGAAAAAGAATGGATTTTTAATGGTTTTTTTGCTCAGAGCATCCCAAGGTTGTATCAGTGTTCCTGAATCAGGGGAAGAAGCTGCACACAACCAGGTCATGGGATTTCCTCGGGCTCGAAAACAATGGCGAAATTCGAGCCGGCTCGCTGTGGAAGAAGGCTAGGTTTGGGGAAGATGCCATTATTGCAAATCTTGATACTGGTTAGTTTGTTTGAAATAGTTTCTTGCAAAATCTTATCTTGAATGAAATTTCCAGCCATTTTTGCTGCCAACAGTGGTGTTGGTTAAAGTCAGTGTTGGTTCCCTTTAATTAGGAATATGTCCAGATTTGAATCTGTTAGGTTGTGGAATTATTTTATTGTTTTTTGCCATCTATATTTGGAGACTTGCATTATTGGCCTGTGTGATGTAAGATATATTGTTGTTTATGGCAATGTGGGGCTGTAGAGGTAAACAAGATCAGTTTTTGCTTATTTTATTGCAGTTTGTGATTAAAAATTTGTTGCTGGTTTGGCCCAAAGTTGGTTGATTTGGAGTGAAATTTATCTCAACTTGGAGAAATTTGAGTGTAGAAATGTAAGCAAAGATCTAAGATGCATATAGAGGGTGTCAAGAATAAGAAAAACGTGCATTGGTTTCGCGTCGTGGCTTCGACTCTGTGGGCTCGCCATCGTAGCTCGTTTTTAGGGCATTTTCCGGCTAGTCGCGCCGTGGCTTCCACTTTGTGGGCTCATTATCGTTGCTCGTTTTAGGGCCTTTTTTCGACTAGCCCCACTTTTCTTGATTTGTTGTGTGGTTGAAACTAGGTGTGTGGCCTTCTTCAAAAAGCTTTAGTGATGAAGAATTGGGACCAGTTCCTTCAAAGTGGAGAGGAATTTGCCAAAATGATTTGGATCCTAGCTTTTCTTGCAATAGGTGACCCTCATTTGATACCTTATCTTTACCTAATATCATCTTGTTTTTGTATGTTTCTTGATTTTCTTGATTTAGTTTGAATTTCATCTTGTGTTTGATGTGTGAAGGAAGCTAATTGGAGCAAGATACTTCAACAAGGGGTATAGCGCGGTCGTGGGCCCGCTCAATTCGACGTTTGGGACCCCGAGGGACACGGAGGGCCACGGGTCCCACACGTTGTCGACGGCCGGTGGCAGTTTCGTGGCCGGGGCGAGTGTGTTTGGATTTGGGAACGGGACAGCCAAGGGCGGGTCGCCACGAGCCCGTGTGGCCGCTTACAAGGTGTGCTGGCCGCCCGTGGGCGGGAACGAGTGCTTCGATGCGGATATCTTGGCTGCCTTCGATGTAGCCATACACGACGGGGTCGACGTGCTGTCGGTCTCTCTTGGAGGCGACCCCGTCCCCTTCTACAACGACAGCGTTGCTATTGGCTCGTTCCACGCGGCGAAGCATGGCATCGCCGTGGTGTGCTCGGCTGGTAACTCGGGGCCGGACCCTGGCACGGCCTCGAATCTTGCCCCGTGGCAGATCACGGTCGGGGCGAGCACCATAGACCGCCAGTTCTCGAGCTTCGTCTTTCTTGGGAACAAAATGCGGTTGAAGGGGGAGAGCCTCTCGGCCACGTCGTTGCCGGAGCACAAGCCGTACCCCATCGTCACCGCTGCATCGGCCAAAGCGGCCAACGCATCGGCGGATGAAGCGTAAGCACACATACACAAACTGCCCATTAAATTACAAGGCGACTTTGGATCTCGGCAGTTAAATACCTGAACTTTCAATTTTTTGCAATTGGGCTCCTGCAATTTTTTCGGCGGACAAAAATCTGACTCGTCAAAGCATTTTGTTGATAAACAACGTCGTTTAACATGGAATTTTCGAAGTCCACGTAGGAAAATTAGTAGCGAGTCAGATTTCCTCGCTTGAGTTTCAATTGCAAAAATGTGAAAGATCAGGTATTTAATTGCTAAGATCCAGAAGTTCGTGATTTGTTTGGCAGTTTTCCCATAAAATTATGATTATTTATGCTATTTTGATCAAGAAATGTTGATGATGTAGCTCGCTTTGCAAGGCGGGAACGTTGGATCCTCGGAAGGCAAAGGGGAAGATTGTGGTGTGCCTACGAGGGGACAACGCGAGGGTCGACAAAGGCGAGCAAGCCGCCTTGGTCGGGGCGGTGGGGATGGTCTTAGCCAACAATGAGGCTTCTGGCAATGAAATCCTTGCTGATCCTCATGTCCTACCTGCCTCACACATCAACTACTCCGACGGGCTCGCCCTTGTCTCCTACATCAACTCAACGAGGTTAGAAAAGATCGATTTTTGATGAATCCGACGTATATGATCATCCTCGTTCTTGACACTGACGTGATCTCAGGTCGGCCGTGGCGTACATCACCAAGGCTACGACTCAGCTAGGCACGAAGCCGGCTCCGTTTATGGCCGCCTTCTCCTCGAAGGGGCCGAACACCATCACACCCGAAATTTTAAAGGTTTTGGATGGATTCATTAGGTTTACATATGTATTGAATTCTATGCTTTTGTGATGCTTATTTAGTAGCCCTTGTTGTTTTCTTGTTTGTAGCCGGATATCACCGCGCCCGGTGTGAGCATCATAGCCGCCTACACCGGGGCGCAGGGGCCGACAAATCAAGATTTCGACACCCGACGCGTGCTCTTCAACACCGTGTCGGGGACCTCAATGTCGTGCCCTCACATCTCCGGGGTCGTCGGCCTCTTGAAGACCCTCCACCCCAAATGGAGCCCCGCGGCCATCCGATCCGCCATCACGACAACGGGTAGGTACCAACGTTTCGTTTGCTAGCTAATCTTGAAATCATCAATGATCGATCCCTATTTTCTTGCAGCGAGGACACGTGACAACGAGATGAAGCCGGTGACGAACGCATCCCACGCCAGGGCCACGCCCTTCAGCTATGGGGGAGGGCATGTGCAGCCCAACCGGGCCATGGACCCGGGGCTCATCTACGACCTATCCAATAACGACTATTTGAGCTTCCTATGCGCCATCGGGTTCAACCAGACCCAAATCCGGCTCTTCTCGGAGGAGGAGTACACGTGCCCTAAGCCGCCCGTCGGCCTCCTCGACTTCAACTACCCTTCCATCACGGTCCCGTACCTCACCGGATCGGTGACCGTCACGAGACGGGTGAAGAACGTGGGATCGCCGGGGACCTACCGAGCCCTCGTCCGGAGCCCACAAGGCGTGTCGGTCAAAATCGAGCCCGACGAGCTCGATTTCCAAAGAGAAGGTGAGGAGAAGGCCTTCAAAGTGACTCTAAATGCTAAGAAACATGGTGGTTTGAGGGGTTATGTGTTTGGACAGCTTATATGGAGTGATGGAAGGCATTATGTTAGAAGCCCTATTGTTGTGAAACAACTATAGGGAAAAGGAAAAATGCCATATTTTCTAGATTGTGAGAATTAATTATTGCCAATTGATTTTAGATCATCCACTTGAATAATTATTTTTTTAAAATTTTTCTGTTTTGTTGAATGTGTACTGATTGATTTCAGTTAGACAGTATATCTGAATTGTAACTAATTCTTGTATTGCATTAAGAAAGAAATCAAGTATGGTATTTTTTCTCCCCTAATTACTTTTGTAGGAATATTGTATAGGATTTATACATAACTTCAATTGATTCGAACTGGATATCTTTAAGCTCTTGCATTAACCACTATATTATTAGGCTAACATACGCACGAATAATTGAAATTTAAGTCCCCCAATTTAATTTAGTGCCAAATTTATTAGAATTTGGCCCATCTTTTGCTTAAAAAAGATATCGAATCTAGATTAGTTATCCAGTCAATATGAGACATACTTTTTTCACTTTTTTACAAGTGTACACAGCCGTTAAATTACACCTAAAAAAGAAATTACAGTTGCAACCTTATTAATTATAGTATTATTATATACTATGATAAATAAAATGCATAACCACACCTATTTTGTAGATAAAATTTGTTAATTTATCTTTTCCTGTGAAAGTAAAACAAAATCGAAGGGAGTATATTATTGCTTAGATAATGCTTAATTTATCGATCCATTGAATTTATGCCTTTTTTTTATGGTAAAGATCCATTGAAAATTCGACCTCTTTAATTTTATCATTTTTTTCGATGTTGATTCTAAAATTTCAGATAATTCAATTTGAATCTCTTTAAAAACAAAAAACCATAAATTCAATTTAATTGATTCTAGCAAAAATTCCAACCAAAATCTGGTTACTCAACTCTAAAAACATTGCAAGATGCAAATATTTGCCCTTTTTGCCCAAATAAAAGAATAATAATTAATTAATTAATTAAAAAATAAAAAAGAATAACCATTAACGACTAACCCCCAAACCACTCATCTTCTCGATTTCGACTGCAAAATTCCTGCAAATTGAGAGATCACTATGAACCTAATTCAACCTAATTCCGATTCAAATCCCACACTGTTTGTCGATTGATTAATTGATTGATTGATTGATTAGTTAATTGAAGTGAGGTGCAAAAAACCCCCAAATTCCCCACCAAAAAAATCGGCCGCGATGGCCGGCGTCTCCGTGGCGGCGGAGTGGCAGCTCCTCTTCAACCGCTACTACCGCAAGCCGGAGCTCTACCAGATGGAGTGGAAGCCGCAGGTCGACCTCACGCGCAACAAGATCGCGTGCGCCCCCTTCGGCGGCCCCATCGCCGTCATCCGCGACGACGCGAAGATCGTCCAGCTCTACGCCGAATCCGCCCTCCGCAAGCTCCGCATCTTCACCTCCTCCGGCCGCCTCTCCGCCGAGGCGGTGTGGCGGAACCCCGGCGGCCGCCTGATCGGCCTCTCCTGGACCGACGACCTAACCCTAGCCTGCATCACGCAGGACGGCACCGTCTACTCCTACAACATCCACGCCGAGCTCCTCGGCACCTTCTCCCTCGGCAAGGAGTGCTTCGACAACAGCGTCGTCGAGTGCGTGTTCTGGGGGAACGGCGTGGTGTGCATCACCGAGGCGTTCGAGATCCTCGCGGTGCCGGATTTCAAGGCGCCGAAGACGGTGAAGCTGGCGGATTGCAGTTTGGAGGAATTGCCGCATTGTATGGCGGTGATTGAGCCGCAGTATACGAAATCGGGGGATGTGGAGGTGCTGCTTGGGGTTGGGGATCACGTGCTGTTGGTGGATGAGGACGGCGTGCAGCCGCTGGCGGCCGGTATTGGGCCGTTGCAGAAGATGGTGCTGTCGAGGAAGGGGGAATTTGTCGCCTGCTTCACGCATGATGGGAGGCTTCTGGTTATGTCGTCGGATTTTTCGAAGGAATTGATGGATTATACTTGTGAGGTAAATTGTGGTCTGTTTAGGTCTTCTGTTAAAGCTAAATCAGTACCAATTAGTGATGATTGCATTGGATTTGTCTTTGCTTAGGTAAATCAGTACCACAATTTTTTATTGTTTTGACTCTTCAAACATTAGTGATTAGTGGTTAATGTAATTGCAAATTTTTCGAAAGAATTGATGGGTTATACTTGTGAGGTAAATTGTGCTTTAATTACGATTCCTGTTTAGCTAAATCAGTACCACTTCTATTGTTTTGCCTCTTGAAAGAGTAGTGATAATTGCGATGGATTTTGTCTTTGCTTAGCTAAATCAATACCATTTTTTTATTGTTTCGACTCTTGAAACATTAGTGATAAGTGGTTATGTAATTGCAAACATGTAATGTGTTATATTCCTTCCGATGTTTTCAGTCAGCCCTCCCGCCAGACCAACTAGCTTGGTGCGGATCGGATACTGTCTTAGTTTACTGGGATGACATGTTGTTGATGGTGGGTCCACATGATGAGCCAGTGCGGTACATATATGACGAGCCAATTATTCTTATTCCAGAATGCGATGGGGTGCGTATACTATCTAACACAAACATGGAGTTTTTACATCGAGTTCCAGACTCTACGGTATCAATCTTTCAGATTGGAAGCACATCACCTCCTGCTTTGTTGTATGATGCTTTAGAGCATTTTGATAGGCGAAGTGCAAAGGTAGTCAACCCTCATCTTAATTATCTCCCTTTGTTACAATATTCAACTGATTGCATTTTCTGACCAGTTATTCTATTCTATGTAATTATTATTTAAATAAACTTATAAACAAACTTGCCTAATTGGTTGCCTCAACTTCATATGCATGCAATTGGTAAGGATGCGTCACATTGAGGCTTAATAATTAAGATAGTTGAAAGGAAATGCTTATATTACTGAAGGAGGAAACGTTCCAAAACTGAGGTTCATATGGGTGTTCTCTGCAATTTGCAATTTGCGAAGCTGATTAAAACTTGATGTTAAATTGGAAAGTGAAAAGTTGGAAAAAAGAGGCATCCTTATTAATGTTAAATATCGTAGTAGACTCATCAAAATTGATTAGTTTTTCTAGAATTGTTTTCTACAACTATGCAGAAAATTATTGATTATTTAAATATTTGTATACTATACTTTGCAGGCTGTTGAGAACTTGAGATTGATCCGCTCATCACTGCCTGAAGCTGTTGAGTCTTGTATAGATGCTGCCGGCTATGAATTTGATATTTCACTGCAAAGGACACTATTGAGAGCTGCAAGCTATGGTCAAACCTTTTCTAGGTATATTATTTAGTGCTGAAATTTGACTAGAATTAATGTATTTAATTGATATGCTAAGTAGTTCTTTTCTTGATAAATTACTTGGCATTTATGCATAAGCCTAAAATACTTTTACATTCCTAATATGCGGCGTTCTCTTCCGTAATTGTGTAATAAAGGATGAGAACTGAAGTTCTGCTACTGAGTGGAACTTTTTTTGGTTGGTTTATATTTCCCGTCTTCTACTTTTTTACAGTTTCCGATTCTAACGAACATATAGTAATGAAATCTGAAAGAGTGAATTGAAGATTTATATTAGTTTGTGTTTTCCATAACTTGGACAGTGTTGTTGTTGCTTCTTGCATGCATTCAGAGTCATTTTGGTGCAATACATTGCTGCTCATGCTCCAGAAAAGCGATATTTTCTGTTTCTCTGTTCTTGTTAATGATATCCAGCTGTATTTGGCAGCCATTATCAACGTGACAGTATACGAGAGATGTGTCAGACACTGCGGGTCTTAAATGCTGTACGCCATGTCGACGTTGGAATTCCTCTAAGCCTTCAGCAGTACAAGGTGCTAACATCTTATTACTGTATAATATTTTTAAAGTTATAGTAGGCCATCATGAAAACATTTGTTTATCTATTTATTTCTTTTTCCAATGTTTCTTTGCAGTTACTTACTCCATCTGTTTTGATCAATCGTCTAATTAACGCCCACAAACACCTTCTAGCTTTGCGGATATCGGAATACCTCGGATTAAGCCAAGTAAGTTATCAACTTCTTGTAATGTAAACTGTTTTATGAGAAACAAATTTCATTAATGCGGTACATTAGTAGAAATATTAAAACAGTGTTAATAGAGGATTAAGTCTCCTGTATTTAGTACATCACTCTGCAATCTCTATCTCTCCCATAGTAATCCATCAAATCTTCAAAATCTTCCAAAATTATCCTATTTCTTCTATCCAAATGGAGACATTGTTTTTCCACTTTAGCTAATACCATAGTCCAATCCGAAGAATATAGCCTTATTCCTAAATTTGGTAGAGCGATGTGATCTTGATCCTTTGAGCACCTTTTACACAACATACACCATTTACGACATGTATAGTTCTTTTAATCTTTAGATGCTTTTGATGCTTGTATAGGAAGTCGTAATAATGCACTGGACGTGTACAAAGATATCAGCTTCCGCAGCGATTCCTGACGCCACTCTTCTTGAGATTCTACTTGACAAGGTCAGTTTTTCAGTAGTCTATGTGTTAGTTACTATTTATTAAAAAAATCATGATCTTAACTCTTAAGAATCTTTCATGGCTTTCAACTTATACTGAATAGGTGTAGTTAGTTTTGCAGAAACTTCGCTGCATATGTTGTGTTCGAGTATTACTAACTGTAACTCGATTCCATAACTCGCATCACTTCTTTGGTTGCAAAATGTTGTCTAATATATTTATTTATTAGATCTCAGTTGAAGATATGCAAAGGAATATCTTATGCAGCTGTTGCTGCTCATGCTGATAAGAGTGGCCGTAGGAAATTAGCTGCTATGCTAGTTGAACATGAGCCACGTTCCTCTAAACAGGTAGAGTTTAAGTTGTTTTCCGTATTCCTTTCTATACGCCATTCTCTAAGATTTAATTATGTCTTCATTACATGTTTATATAGACATGATTATATGTGGCCTTAATATCATTCATCGTTAAAGCAATACTTGTTTCACACTCATTGGAACTTCTGTACCAACATTAGCATTTTAATATCTCAGATCCCTCTCTTGCTAAGCATTGGAGAAGAAAATTCAGCACTTGTGAAGGCTACCGAAAGCGGAGATACTGATCTTGTTTATCTTGTCATGTTTCATATCTGGAATAAGGTATAGTATTGTTTGAAATAAATATCCTTATACATCTATATAGGAGCATGCTCTAGTATATTGTTAGGTGAAACATGGTCATAGTTCATTGATTCACAATTGCAATATTGCAGAGACCAGCGTTGGAGTTTTTTTCAACGATACAGGCTAGACCTCTTGCGCGTGATCTGTTTATTAAATACGCACGGTAGGTAAATTCCTAAATTTTCCAAATGCCATGAGGACAGGAAGAACTTTGTTCGTTAAAGCGGGATAACTTCTGATCTTTTGGTCTTCTTCCAGGTGTTACAAGCATGAGTTCTTGAAGGACTTCTTTCTATCCACTGGGCAGCTCCAGGTTACTTAACGCTAACCTTTTATACACTCTCAAAACGTTTGAGGAATTAGTAGGGTTATTTCTGGTTAGTATTAGCAAATTGACTCCTATTCTACTTCGATAATACCAGATATATTTTTGGTGGGGTCGCAATAGTTGTTGGAATGACTTAGTTATTGCATTCTTGCACCATCTATTGCTGCCATTCACAGTTTTTCTATTTTTATGGTGTTTAGATGATGTTTTGTAATATTGTATATTGGGTCTGGTGGCAAGTTCATTTTCGATCCTTGAGGCACCATTTTTGCCTATTCTCTTTTATAACATCCCTTATAATAGGAGGTTTTATATTTTGCAGGAGGTAGCTTACCTCTTGTGGAAAGAATCGTGGGAACTTGGGAAAGATACAAGGGCCAGAGGATCAACTCTTGGCCCACGTATAAAACTGATCGAAAAGGCTAGTAGTCTTTTCGCAGAATCAAAAGAACATTTATTCGAAGCCAAGGCAGCTGAGGAACATGCCAAACTGTTAAGGTAATTGTTGTTTTAGTCACCTTCAAGCCTTTTTTTCTGTTTATATATAAAATGAACTGTGCATAATCTCTTATCCGCAGAACTCAACGTGAATTGGAGGTAACAACGAAGCAGGCTATTTTTCTGGATTCAAGTGTCAGCGACACAATTCGCACGTGTATTGTTCTGGGAAATCATCGTGCTGCTAATAAAGTTAGAGCTGAATTTAAGGTTTGTACAATCCGCACATTCCCTCGCTGGACAATAAATTAACAACGATTTGCTACTAACCTATTTCCTGAACCATATTCAGGTTTCTGACAAGCGGTGGTATTGGCTTAAATGCTTTGCTCTGGCAACGATCCGAGACTGGGATGCGCTGGAAAAGTTTTCGAAAGAGAAGAGGCCGCCGATTGGTTAGTCTTATGCGTTACGAGTTTATTTCTTGTTTTCCCATTCCTTCGTCTGTGGTCTTTTGTTCACCTAGCCTTTGATACTTCCGCCTTTTCTCTAGGTTATCGTCCATTTGTGGAAGCTTGCGTTGACGCGGGTGAGAAAGACGAAGCACTCAAATACATACCGAAGCTTTCAGATCCGAGAGAGAGAGCTGAGGTAACTAAACCAACATCCCATTTTTCACATAGTTTTTATGTTGTCTTTTACTCGATGAATGTGCTCTGATTGGGCATCGGAAAACAGGCCTATGCGAAAATCGGGATGGCCAAGGAAGCTGCAGACGCAGCATCTCAGTCGAAGGATGGCGAGCTGCTGGGGAGATTGAGACAGTCGTTTTCACAAAATGCTGGAGGTGCTTCGATCTTCGACACTCTGCGCGACCGCTTGACGTTCCAAGGCCTCTCGTAGTTTTCGGTGCTCGTTTTTCGTCGAGTTTCGGTGTTTTGTGCGTCTGTGAGTTTCGGCATTTGAACGTAGAGGTTTTTTTGTGGTGTGAGAGATGGCTATGGTGATTGAGCTTTGACAACAATTAATAGGCATATGAAGATAGGCTAAATAGCATTCTTTGTTTTATCAAACACTGGAACATAAAATAGAAATTTCATCATATTTCTTGTGTGTGTGTGTTTGATGAGTTCAGAGTGTTGCGTTTATTTATGTATAGCCATTTCATATAAATAGTGAAATTAACAGTTTTATGTCATATTGTGGGTTGCAAAATTAGTTCTTGAATAAATTTTCGTGCACTTTCTTAATCTTTCACCAAAATGAAAATGATAAAGCTTGTTTGGTATTTTTCATCCAAAAAGTACGACAATTTTAAGTACAATAATTTCAGCTATTTATCTTAACTTATCAAAGCACAAAAAACAACAAATATTTTAGATAAACGAAGTTATATTTTTCACACTATTTCAAACTTGTAATTGGAATCCAAATATATAAATTTATTTAAGTGATGCATCCATTACAAATCTTCACGATTAAATAATTGAGAATAGTTTTCACGTTCTCATTTTAAATTATACTGAGTTCTATATATTAGCTATAGCCTATACGATCAACTCGAACTTTGAGTAAGCTTGCTTTGATATTCAAATTGCCAAATTCTTTTAGCTTAGGAAACTACCTACTAAATATTGGAGACTTTCAAAGCAAGAAGGCATATGTAGGGAAGCTAGAAAATCATTGCAATTCCCACATATCCAAAAAGAAGTTGGCAAGACAAGATTTAACTTGCCATTTTTGCATTCTCATCATAAATCTTCATCATTTATATATGCTTATAGTTATAGCCAAGTTTCATAATCTCTTGAACACATTATACAAAAATGTTAGCTGCCCACAGCCTTCTCTCATTCTCGTTTCTTGCAGGCCTTCCATTAGCTGCATCACTTGATGAACTCACCAACAAACTCAAGATTCATCAAAAGGTAATATCTATATACATATATTCAAATAAAAATCATTGTTTAAATGAGAACTTGAGAACCATTTTCAGCCCTCCGAACTCGATGATCCACAGTGAATGCATCACTTCGTTGAATGAATGCATCACTCGGCTCGAATCCCAGGAGGGGAGAATGCATTTGGTTTCACTGCAAATGCATTTACTTCCACTGTTCTCACGTTTCACGATATATATACTTCAGTATATACAATTCAAGATTTTGATGGGATTGGTCAATTTCAGGTGAATCCCACACTCTCATATGAGATCAAACTCCATGGATTCCTCCTTTGGGCTTCTGTTGGTTTCTTGATGCCAATCTCCATACTCATAAAGAGGATCTCAAACACACACCCTTCTCCCACAACCCTAAGAATCACATTCTACATTCATGCTATTACTCAGGCAAGAAAAATCTCTTCCAGCTCTTCAATTTTCAAACTGCCCCTCGTTCAGAAAAACGTTCGCAATCTTTAGTGACACGAGCTTCAATAAATTATATAAAATGTAAAGTTAGTGGAAAAGGGACTCACAACATGTGAGAAAGGTTACCGAAAGTGAACGTTTTTTCGTGGATGGAGGGAATATTTATGTTTCCTGCACAACCAACAACCATTTTACTCATGCCTAAGGTCCCACAAAGCAAAATGCCATCATATGATACTCTAAAAAGAAAAAAAAAGAAAATAACCCTTTTGATGTGTAATAATCATAATGAAAATCTTGCAAGGAAAGAAACGTACTAGCTAGCCCTAGTTCCACTTATGATGTTAGTTAGATAGATACACAAACAATATTCATCTGCAATGATTATTAATTTATTATCATTATGCAAGAAACCATAACATATTATTAATCATATCATTTAAAATAGTTGGTGGTTCAAATAAATATTTCTGATAGTTCGAGATATTTTTGATAAAATACAGATTTGTGCAGTGCTTATTGCAGCAGGGGGAGGAGTGATATCAATAAAATACTTCGATAATTCTTTCAGAAATGGCCACCAGATTATTGGCCTACTCTTCTATGCAGCTATATGGTTGCAAACATTGCTTAGCATTTGCAGGCCACAAAGGTGAGGATCCATCAACACTTTTGAATTCGATATTCGACATAAATATATAAGACTCCCTTCGTATCCTAATAAGTGTCTCATTAAATATCAAAAAATGTCATAAAAAAAGTGTCACGTTTCATGTAGTAACATAGTGCATAACTTTGGATTTTCCCCCTATAATCAGTACAAATTATTTCCTTTTTTAGTTTTTTTTATGCAATATTAGGGGTAGAGCCGTAGAATATGGAGTAAATAATAATTTTGGTAAATATCACTTTAAACTTTAATTTACTTGGCACTAGCTATCAATCATATCTTGAACTATAAGATAAAATTTAAAGTAAATCATATAAATTGTGCCCTTGGCCATTTTTTCGACTCAGAAAAATTGACGTGGCTCGCCAGTTTCCCGTAGAATAATGTTTTCTTCAAAACTTACATGGCACAAACGACATCTCTTGTGCCTTATAATTAAACTACAACCCGATGAGGTCAACTCTTTTGAGCCGAAAATTGAATAGAGCACACAATTGATGTAAAACTGATAGTTCGAGATTTAATTAGTAAAACATTTCCAACAGTTCAGAATGTAATTGACAATGCTCAGATATATAGTTTAAGGTTTGAAGTGATATTTACGGTAACAATTTATATGTTTTGTGGTGTCTTTTTGTAGGGGAAGAAGAGGGAGAAAGGTGTGGTTTGTAGCCCATTGGCTAGTGGGAATAGGAGCTTCATTGGTGGGAGTGATCAATGTGTTCACTGGCTTACAAGCCTACCATGAAAGGACTTTGGAAGATGTAAGAATTTGGACAATTGTTTTCATGGTTGAGTTGTCTTTGGTGCTTCTTGTCTACCTTCTCCAAGAGAAATGGCACTACTTGCGGCGGCGGGGCGGCGGCGCGGTGACGGCGACGGCGGCGCAAATCACTCACCATAAAATGGGTGAAGAAGATAACCCCATTTGAGGGTTGTTGAGATTTTCTTTTATGTATGTTGCAAGAGAAATTTGTTGTGATTTTTTTGTGTAGCAATAGATACATATGAATGTGTGAAGTGAGAAGAAAGCATGTAATGAAATTCAAGAAATGAATAGAGAAGAAAAGTTCCATTTGTTTGCTTCATAGTTTTGAAGTTCATTTCCACAAACCTAGATCAAGTAAGAACCCTTTACATTGTGCTTATAATTATTGTTGATGTTGATGTAGTAGTTATTTTGAGTAGATAAAGTCTATAGAATATGAGGGTGAAAAAAAAATGAGTTTACAATTTATAATTAGTTATACACACAAAATTGATGATAAATTTTTTTCCCCTTTATTAGTAGAGGAGTTGACTTTCATGCCAATATCACATGGTCCATTAAATTAAATATAATAACATGTAACTTGAAGACTATTAAAGAGAAATTTACTTTGAGTGAGAATTAAAATGAATTTAGATTTAAAATATAAGATCCATTATTTGAAGGATAAAATTGTCAAAGAAATTTAAAATTAAATATTTTCTCATGTGGTATATATTTAATTTATCACAATACATTCGTAGATAGATGAATATATATAACTAGAATACATAAATTTGTGGAATAATTTCTTATTATATTGAAACATTAACATATACATTTGTTTGCACACATTAACTTTATGTAAAACTATATAATTACTGAAATAAGGACAACATTATTAAATTAATAGAATTTGAGTTATTGATATATTTATATTTCTCAAAATTAATAAAAAAAAATCCTATATTGCATTATTGGAATTTAGTGAAATGACGAAAACACCCTCGTAAGTCGTAAGTGTATTTTCCTTAGCCGTGTCGGAATCCAGCGCGCACACGGCTCACGTTAGCACCGACGTGGAAAGGAACAACCATGAAATATGACCGTTACAAAATCTGAAACTCCCACCCTTCCAAAATCAAAAACAACAAAAAGCAGGCGATTTTTTAAAATTAAATCCAAGCAATAATGGCTTTAGATTTCCCCCAAATCCAACGTTAAAGTCTCCGCTCTCATCCTCAAAATTCAACAAATCGCTTTTAACACACTACCAATTTTCCTTCCTCATTCATCTCTCTCCCTCTCTCTCTCTCTCTCTCTCTCTCTCTCTCTCTCTCTCTCTGTGTGTGTTCAGTTTTGCTTTCTGTTACTAGATTTGGAGGTGTTTTTGGTTCGTTTTATGTTGAGAGGGAAGAAGGAATGGCGAGGAAAGGCGCAGAAGATCATGTGATGAAAAGAGAGGTTTTGCAGGTGGTGGAGGAAGCAGGGGAAAATCTAGATTGCGCGAATCAGTTAGAGCCACAAACTCAAACTGAAACTGAAACTCAGATTCAACAGCATCCTTACGCGTTTCATGTATCTGGACCGCGCAATGTTCCTACCATAAACTGGAGAGACCTCATCAACTCCACCTGGTTAGCGCGATTCATCTTTACCACCTTCTTTTTGTTCATAATTTTTTTTGGATTTTCATCTCGATTGCATTGATTGAAGGAGCGGAAATAGTCAAAATTGTTGTTTTTCTCCTTAGTTGTCTGTGCTAAATTCTCGCTGTGTGTTGAAATTAGGAAATCAGTGATCTGATTGAAATTTGTGCTGCGATTATATGGAATTGATGAATTCTGTAGTAAAATCTGTTGGTGGTTCAATGGTTTTAGTGAGGAAAGTGAACAGTTGGGAGAGAAGTAGATACAATCAGAATTACCCTAAATTGCTTCTTTAACCACAGAATTTTGATATGATCCCTTGCATTTTGGTCATTAGATATCATCACATGCTAAATTGTAGAAATTCAAGTGTTATTTTTCATTTGGCAATTTGAAGGTTTGGAGTTGGTTTTTCCTTCATTAAGTTAGTGATTTGTGCTGTGATTATATGAAATTGATTAATTCTTTACCTAAATCTCTTTCTTGTTCGATGGTTTAGTGAGGAAAATGGAAAGTTAGGAGAGAAGTAGATAAAATCAGAACTACCCTAAATTGCTTCTTTAACAACAGAATCTGATATAATCCGCATTTGGAGGATTGAATTTGCTTTTTCCTTCTCCTAAATTAGTGATCTTTGCTGTCTAAATCTGTTGCTGGTTCAATGATTTAGTGGGGAGAATGACAAGTTAGAAGAGAAGTAGATATAACTAGAATTACCCTAAATTGCTTCTTTAACCACAGAGATAGATATAATCTCTTGCATTTTGGTCATTAATTAGATATAATCACATGCTAGATTGTAGAAATTCAAGTGTTCTTTTTCTTACTTTCTGGAAATTTGGAATATTGGAGTTGATTTTTACTTCACTAACACGAATTTGAACAAACAGGAAGGATGGGAAATACAAAAGGACAGTAATTTCCTGCTTCATACAAGCAGTATACTTGCTAGAGCTGGACAGGCAAGAAAACAGAAGCGACGAGACCGGCCTCGCCTCGAAATGGTGGATACCATTCAAGTACAAGCTCGTCGAAACCCTGGTCGACGAGAGAGACGGATCCATATTCGGGGCGATCCTGGAATGGGACCGAGCAGCCGCCATGGCGGACTTCGTGCTCCTGCGGCCCAAAGGCGCGCCGAGGGCCGTTCTCGTGCTGAGAGGGACTCTCCTCAAGAGCCCCACGATCCGGCGCGATATCGAGGATGATCTCCGTTTCCTGGCCTGGGAGAGCCTCAAGGGCTCGGTGAGGTTCGCCTCCGCGTTCAAGGCGTTGAAATCCATCTCGGACAAGTACGGGAGCAGCAACGTGTGCATCGCGGGGCACTCGTTGGGCGCCGGCTTCGCCCTCCAGGTCGGGAAGGCGCTGGCGAAGGAGGGCGTGTTCGTGGAGGCGCATTTATTCAACCCCCCGTCGCTGTCGCTGGCGTCGAGCCTGAGGAACATGGGGGAGAGGGCCGGGATGATGTGGAGACGGGTGCGGGCGATGCTGCCGTCGAGCGTGGGCGGGGACGGGGAGGAGGAGGCGAGGGCGGCGGCGGCGGTCACGTTGGGGTCCAAGCAGTGGGTGCCTCATTTGTATGTGAACAACAGTGACTACATCTGCTGCTATTACAGTGATCCGATCGAGGCGGTGGAGGGTGGCGGCGGCGGGGATAAGGAGAACGCGAGGCCGCCGGAGACGAGCTCGCCGGGATCGGCGAAGCTCTTCGTGTTGTCGAAGGGGAAGCAGAAGTTCATGGAAGCTCATGGGTTGGAGCAGTGGTGGTCGGATGATTTGGAGCTGAAGATGGCTGTTAGCAATAGCAAGCTGATTAGTAGGCAGCTCAAGTCATTGTATAGCTCTCCGGCGGCGGCGGCGACGCGGCAGTCGCCGGCGAAGAGGGCGGCGGCGGCGGCGGCGACGTGAGACTGTGATTAGCTTTGTTTTTTTGTTAATCAATTTTTTTTTGCAAGAGTTTGAATCATACAAGTTTTCCCTCAAAGGGAGAAAAAAAAAAAAAAGAGTAATGAAATATAATCTGATGATTATCAGATATTGTGCTCCAAAATTATTTGTGTAATAATAGTTGATTCGTTTGATTTATTATCACTTCTCTTTCTCTTTTTTTGGTGGTGGAGAATTTTTATTTCTCGTTGCAATAGAAAATTACATGGTTTGATTGAAATAGGATATCATATTATATAGGAGGGAAAATGTTTAGAAAAAATATTAATAAAAAGTTGAAATAGAATATGAGGGGGGAAAAAATTAAGAAAATTTATTTAAATAAATTTTGTTTGAAATAGGGATTAGGAGGGAAATAGTTAAATGAAAAAACATTGAAATAGGATAATAGGGAAAAAAAAATTAAGAAAAGATATTAGAAAAAATAAATAACGACTCTGCTGGGGATCGAACCCAGAATCTCTGGTTCCGTAGACCAGCGCCTTATCCATTGGGCCACAGAGTCTTTGTCGATAATTCTTTGCTATGTGAGCTTAATAAAAATAGCAACACAAAAGTTGGCATTAATAATATCTATTTTTAGATTTTATCCTGGAATAAAATAAATTGGAGGGGTGGGTTATGGTGCGAAATTTTCATTTAGCACATCTTTCATATGTGTGTAGCACTATCAGTATTACTATTTAGCACGGATTTTAAATATATGAGTTTAGCATATATTTCATTATTTCGTAGCACAATTCTCTAGCACAAACAACACAAACACCTAGCACAAACATCACAAACACCTAGCACAATCTTTGCGTAGCACACGCAGCACAAACACTTAGCACAATTGAGTGTAAATCTCCACCATTGATCTAACCCATCAAAGGCCCAGATTCATTCATATTTCCTACGAAATTTATCTTTCCTACCTGAACCTATGCCTGGTTGTGCATATACATCAATAGAAATTGGCTCAGATAATTTTTTTTTTCTTAAAACTGTGAGAATACTTTTTAGATTAATATAGTTACTAATAACATGAATGCATTAACTTCAATTTTTATAAGTAGTGTAATGACCACTAATCAGTGCAATAATTTTATTTGTACAGGACATTAATTTTATCATTTAGTGCATTTTTGTTTCAGTTCTCATGAGGGGGCCTTTATTTGAATAATTTTCTATATATTTTGGTAAAAATGAAATAACATAATACTAAAATTTCTAATATATATTTGATATATATTTTAATATGCAAAGACTGATAACAAAATACTGAAACTCAAAAGGTCATATATTTGCAGTTTCCTTGACATTTTCAAGGAAATACACCGATATTTTCATCCTCATCTATATGTATATTTGCCTATTTAATAATTTATTATTATTATTATTATTTATTACCTATTATTCTTTCATTATTTTTTTCGACGTTGTGAAACATACAATACAAAGCCTTGCCTCCAGCTTGCATGGACTCCTAGATTTTGCATTAATTAATTTATCATCGTCAAACACCAACAATACAAAATCATATATGTCCAACAATAAATTTTGCTCAAATAAAGAACTCTTTTCAACCTTTCAATTGCAAAGATCTACGGTAAATGGATCAACTTCCACAAAATCTCGTGTTTGCACGATAATAAAGATTTTCACGATCAACTTTTCACAACAAAAGATTTTCACATACGTATATAAAATTCATGTTACTTAACTAAGCATGTAATAACGAGAATACGAGGAAAAACAATCCACTAACTGAGAAAGAATATTAAAAAAATTATTCACATATATATATGTACATATGTTTATTATACAATACGTGCATCCGGATCCACGGTGCATCCGCTCCAACAATTAGGGTTTTCAACAATCCCGCGAATAGGGTTTACTAACCCTAACCCTAATCCGATTAAAACGGATGCACGGTACATCCAGATGCACCAAATCATGCCTCTAAATCTACATAATCACCATCTCATTATCACACAAAATCTTACATATATCACTAATCTCCTTTACATACACATATACATACACACACATATATATATAGATACATATATGTTCATCACAAATTCACCATGATCATCATGAAATCATGATCAAATCAAGCTTGAAAAATCATAATCACAATCAAAGGCGCAGATCTCCTGCTGGAAATTCACCGGCGCCGAGCACGAATCGGAGTAATTCATCGAATCCATCCCCATCAGCAGCGACTCCAAATCCCTAATATGCGACGAGAAATCGAAATCGAAATCAAACCCTAATTCGACAGATCCTCTCAAATCCGGCGATCCCTCCGTCGACGAGTCGAAGCTGCTTCCGTAGACGTCATGATACGCCGCCGTCGGAGGCGGCGGCGACGCGGCGGCGGAGCTCATCCGCGGCGGAGAATTGCCGTTGCCGGTGAGCTCCTGCACGAGGGTTTTGAAGTTGGAGGAGTCTGTGATGAAGACTTTGGGCCTCAGGATTTTCATCAAGGTTTGGTTTTGGGGCTTTTTCTCGAGCTTGGTTGGAGATTTCATGGCGGATTGGATTGATTTCTTCTTCCCCATTTTTGAGAGAAGGGGAAAAAAGGGGAGATTTTGATGCTTTTGCTTTGTAAATGATGAAGGTTTGGGGTTGGAGATTTTTTGATCCCTTTGCTTTGTAACGGAGGATACAAGGAGATATATATATTAATATGGAGTAGCTGTATTAATATTTGTTTTTTATTATTTAATTTAGGGTAAATATTATTTTAAACCCCGAATTATTCTGATACTATCAAGTTATACCCTGAACTATCATATAAATTTTTTAATGTAAATTCTGAGTTGTTGATTTTGTATCAATTGTATCCTTCCTGGTCTATACTTTTCACCTACGAAAAATTGGTGTGGCTCGTCGGACTGCAACGGTCTAGTTAACAAAGTTTTTTTTTTTTTTTTCTGAAACACTGAAAACGACGCTGTAAATAATAAAAATAAAATATGTAAGACACAAACGGTGTTTTCCTTTTTGTCTTTTTAATTTGTCAAGCACAAATAACATCGCTTGTGTCATATAAGTTTTTAAAAAAATGCACAATGACAATCTGACGAGCCATGTCAACTTTTAGAAGCTGAAAAATATATAGGGTGCAATTGATACAAAATTACTAGTTTAGGATTTACAAAAATAATTATGATAGTATAGGCTTTAGGGTCAAAATAATTTAAGGTTTAAAGTAATATTTATTCTTTATTTTAAGTAGTAAACTAGTATGAGATCAGCCCTGGTAGGTAATTGAAACAAAAAGATGCCGAAAATGATGTTTATTCACTATATTCTTATGGATTCTTAATCAAGTGTGGAATTTGAAGCACATTAATGACGATTATGCCAAGATTTGTAGTTATGCTAAATTCTTTTTGAGGAATAGGTGGGTTTTTTCGTATGTTTAAGTGTTGAACGTTATGTTTATGCAACTATAAAGCAAGTAGAATATGAAAGGCCAACACATGCACATAAATATCGAATCTGAAATACCAACGTATATATGTCAGTCGAGTGTCGTATATATCATGAATAAATAGCTCCGATTAAATACGAGTGAACTTGATTCAGAAAGACCAACATGTGCACATAATATCATGTGCTATTATATGATGGCACTGGGATTCGAACTTAGGATCTTTTCATAATTCTTTTTATATATTGGTTAAAATGACTATGAATTTAAACCAAAATAATATCCTTTTAAATTATTAGTTATATTTCTTCTACATATATTTATTTCCATTGATGTTTTTCAATAGTTAAGGTAACCCTCAATACAAAATTTAATTTGGAATCTGTAAATTTGTGAGTGTGGACATGAAGGTTAATTCTTGAAGCTGAGGTTATGGGAAAATGACACAATTTCGGAAAATAATTTATTTATTTAATTTGTATGGTGTGAGGTAAACCAACATATAAGGCACGCTGATAAAACTATTCACTACTTTGTCATCTTCTTCATAATTCTTACATGATCAAACACACTCACACACACATCCACACGTATGTGTGTGAGATGAGACAGAAAATTAATCCACTTTTATATTGGAAAATTATGATATGATGGATAACATCATAACGTGAGCACCTCTTATTTATCTCTAGAAATTTTGATTTAATGTTAATTTTTAGAGTTTTGATATTAAAGTTAGAGAACTTATTACTTAATTATCAGCAATTTTAAGAGTTTTTGGGTTGGGGGTTTATTTTTCAGAATTAAAAAAAAAAATAGGAATTTTGACCCTCATAAGGTGTGGAAATAATGTGTAAAACTAACGAGCAAATCATCAAGTTTAATAGTAATATTAAATGATGATATTAAGATGATGATAAAGCAGGAGGATTTTAATTTTATATTTTACCTAACAGAGACAAAAATAAATTAATATTAGTCCCATTCAATTAGGTATATAAATACAGTATCCAAATCTAGAATTTTGGCGCTGGCTGTCTTTCCCCTATTATTAATATTTAATATATTCATTTTCACTATCCCATTATTCCATATAATTCGGCGATTCATTATTTTGAAAGCAATGTGTTACTTAAAAATAATAATGTCTATTTTCTTGGTTTATTATATGAATAATGTATACACAACAAGTCCTTGAGCTATTATGTTTTATCGTTTTCTTTTCAAACTTTCGTTTAGTCCATTTAAGTGTTAATTTGTATTTTTGCATTACATAGTAATTTGGTGGGTTAAATGATAAAATTAAAACACAGTTGGACCAATACTATAGTCTATTAATCAATGCTAATTAATTGCTAGTTAGTCAATCTGTGTAGCTATAATCAAGTATGGTAAAAGATGGCTAATGCATATTCCTATTTCTACGATTGACTGCAAAAAAAATATGTCAATGAAATAAGCCAACCAAATCAATAATAAACAAAAATGTGGATGAGTCAATCAGCTAATAATTTTTTGAATGAACCACAATATTGCTGAGTTTCCAGTCAAATAATTGAATATCCAGCCTTTTGGAATTTGGAGTGTATAGTCTTACTCATAATTTCAAGTGCATATATATAATATTAATACATACACAAACATAATCTTCACAATGTCTATGTCTGTGTTTCTCAGACAATTGACTCTGAAAATATGAAGATGTAAGAACCAAATCACAATGATGAAGACATATTCAAGAACTCAATAAATCTATATATCATGTTGTTTCTCTATAATTCAATACAGGTAAATTGATGCTAAAAATAAAAGAATCAAAATTACTGGCTGAGAACGAAGACGATAGCGAGCATACCGCGTCTGCAGAAGCGTAGGAGGCGAGATTTACAAACAGACTGCACGTTACGATCCTCTTCCTGCTGTTAGAGAAGCGCCGATTTTCTGCATCAACGGATAAACGGGGCTGAACTCCTTATCCCCTCTGACTCGAATATTAGCAGCATAATCATCCAAAGTTGCTTTGATGCCCTTCCATATCTGATCCTCCCCTTGTGAATCCATCCACAGCGAGTACTGGAGAGGCGTGAGCTTGTTCCGTTGCAGGGGAGACTGCAGATCGTCGGGGCCCCTTGAATAGAGATGGTGGAGTATGACGCTCGGGGGAAGGTCTTGAAGAAGTGGCGAGGATCCCAGTTGGGATGTTTCGAGGAACAGAACGGGGCGGAATGCTCTGAGGGACCGGTATGGTGCGCCTAGCTGTTCGACTGGGAACAAGTTCTGAGCGACTGCCAGTTCAAGCTCAGCCATGTCCCTCGCCATTCTCAGCTTCCCTGACTCGGATAATGGCCTGACGAGCGATGCGTGTCTGACAAAGAATACGAGGATTCTAGAAGCCATGCTCCTTACCAGCCTCGTGCATATGGTCTCTGTGCCAGCAGAGATAGCTCCTGAAGAAGGGAGAACCTTGGACAAGAACTCGGTTCGGAAGTGATAGATACTCTTTTGCAGTTCTTCCATGTAAGGAGATGAGTTGTTGTCCATGGCAGCATCTAAGCCAAGAGTGCCAAAATTTTGCTCGTGGATTTGCAGGATGCAGGCCTCGAGATGATCGAGCATGGCTTGAAATAAGGACGACACTGAATCACCAGCAACACCATATATCGTGCCAAGAGCTGGGGATAGAACGTCTGCAGCGATGGATGGGAGTCCTGATATCATGGACGTTACTCGTGTATGAACTTCTTGGAGATGCTGACACAGCATGAAGTTCTTCTGCTGCGCGTGAGTTGCAGGACTAGATATTTGGCGTGCTTCAGGGCCCGTAGATATCTGTCATCAAAATGTACGAGTGATTTACGAAGCAAGCACTGTAAGCTCAATAAAAGTCGAAGAAACTAAAAACACGCAAGAGGCAGCTTCACCAATTGCGTCAAACAAGATACTAGCCTGTATATATTTGTAAAATTAACAGGTTTATGTTTTTATTCAGATTAAATATATCAAAACTTTTATCCTAAAACCATTTTTGCTCTTACATTAAAGTGAATAGTACTCCTTTTTCCGAAATAAAATTAAGGCTAAAATTATTTAATCACTCCATGCCATTCCACCGGTTAATTCTAATAGAAGGTGCTTCTAATCCAAAACAAAAAAGGAACAATATGCTAAAAAAAATTATGACTACTGGAATAGGAAACATTATGCGCAACGTAGGAGGAATTTGCAGGGATGAATGAGAGGTTACCTGGCATTCTGCTCTTTCTGCGAGTAGAAGCAAAACTTTACTGATTTGACGCAAGACTCGAAGAGTCAAATGCGCATCTGACTGAACGGCTTCAATCTCTTCCTGAATGCGTGAAAGGATTCTATAGATATGATCTTTGGAGGGAACACTTCCCCGGCTTGACAATGGAAAAACAGAATTTACGAGATCTGACAGTCTACTCAAGCAAAGAGCTAAAAATGCTGTCTCAAAATTCTCAACAGCGGCTACCATATGTTCCTTGCCCTCTAAAGTCAGTGCTGGTGGGACTCCTTTGACATCTGTATCGCGAGAGATTCTATCGAGGAGATTCTCAATCATTGGTAACAGCTTTGGATACCCAACAGTGAATATTTCTTTGACAAAGCTCGATGCTGTGAAAACAGACTTCATTTGGCTTGCAAAAGACTTAACTAATGCATCCCAGACACGATCAGTTATCGTCGGGTCACCTTCCTGAGACAGCATCAGAAAAAATAAGCAGCTGCAGAGAATAGTAGCAGCATAAACCAAAAACAAAATATACAAAAACTGATTATCCAATTGATGAGGAGTCTAATCCAAAGCAAGTACGGAAGGGGTAGCTCACCTTCCCTAACCCAATGATAATCAACTTCAGTGCCAACGTTTTAGGGTTTAACCGAGTAAAACAAGTCCTTGCTCCAACTTGTTTAACCGATTCAACAAATTGAACAGAATATATATGCATAAGAGCAATTTAAAATATACTATTTCCCCATCCCCTCTTTTGCTCAAATGCCTAATTGGCATGAAAAGGACCACCAACCCTCTCCTCTGCCTCCCTTCCCACAAAGATTCCTTACTACCAAGATTTTCCTATATCTCTAGTCAATGAAATCTCATTTAATCAGCCACAAGAAAAGGAACCCACAACATGATAAATGATCAAATGACAAAGAATGCGAACTAGATGAGCTAGAAGTGACCTCTCAAGCTATAATTTTCTGTCACTAGACAAATAACTGGCTCATGATATCCGTTTTACTATCGACAAGAATTTACTTAACAGGGATGGATGGATACACGGCAAAATCGAATATTACTAGACCCATCTCCAAAGTTCACAACAAAGAATCCCACTCTATGTTTTGATGTTTCTAACACAATGCAATTCTTCAAGCCAAATGCACATGAAATATATACAGAGCTAAACTAAGACAATATAACATATAAATGAGGAGTCATTTCCACTACCTGCATGACTTCATCCAGCAACAGAACATGAGTAAACGGATCCCGCTTCTTCGACAGCACCCTCTGCAAGTGCCAAACCGCAAGCATTATCGAATGCAATTGATCCATACAACCACTCATCCTCTGCCAGAGAGCCTCCCTCGCCTTCACCCCGCCACCAATCTGTGGTGTCCCGTGCCTCTGCACCCCTCCAGGGCCTCCACTACCATAGGCCCCGGCTCCCGAAACCGCCTTCATATCCAATGCGCTACCCACACTCTTAACCCCCATCTGCTTATACTTACTCACCAACCCATCCACCGTCCCCCTCAATTCCCCCAAATTGTAGAAAACCTGCAACCCTAACCCTACCTCCGGCTGATTCAAACTCTCCAAACCCTTCTCCAACACCTTCATCCCCTCCTCCCGTATCTTCGCCCCCATTTCCACCACCCATTTCAATTCACCATCAACAACATCAATCCCCGACAAATGCGACTCATTACATAAGGTCAAAATCTCGCAATGCAACTGCGCCGCCTTGGAGAGGTCCCATTTCGACGGATCCGGCTGCAATTCGACGAGCTGCCGCAGCTTCTGGATGAGGCGGAGCGTCCGGAGAGTGTTCTGGAGCAGCAACGAGGTCGAATGGAGGTTGTTGAGCTGGACTGTCTGCACCGAGATGACGCGGTGGGGGTCGGAGAGCTCGGATCGGGCGCGGCGGAGGGAGGATTGGAGCGAGGAGATGGAGGATCGGAGGGAGGAGAGGGAGGATTCGGTGGATTTGATGGAGGATAGCTGGTGGAGGAGGTCGTGGTGGCGGGAGAGGACCTCGTGGCGGAGCTGGGTGTCGAGGAGGCGCAGGCCTTCCTGGAGCTTCTCGATTCGGGAGGCGGCGGAGCCGGAGGAGAGGGCGGAGGAGGAGAATTGGGTGGGGTTGAAGTCCGGGGAGAGGAATGCGGATAAAATTGGATCGGAGGAGAAGGCGTCTAAGGGGGAGGAGGCGGAGGAGTGCGGCGTGGCGGCGGAGGAGTGCGGGGTGGAGGAGATTGCGGCGGATTTGATGGTGGAGGAGCGCTGCAAGGGAGATCTGGAGATGGCCGGAGAAGCCATGGATGGATTTGGCGGTGGGGTTTGCTCTCTTCTCTTCTCTTCTGGGATTTGGGGATTTAGGGATTTGATTCAGATTTTGGGAGTACTCGAAGCAGTGATGGTTGTACTCTACTGAGGTAGTAAAGCATATGGAAATGGAAATAGTAGTAAATACACTGATTTAATAGTATTATTATAACATAATTTTGTGAAAATTGTACAACAATAACTATTACTTTTAGTGTTTACTTTACACTAAATTAGTGCAAAATGCAGAGTTTTGTCATTTTCATCTCAAACTCAAACCATCAACTTTATATTTTACTCTGTGATAGAATATTCCATTTTTATGCTTTTTATTTTTGAATAAATTTAAAATTAAATTACTATATATCATGCATATTTATATTTAATGCTATATATATAATCAATTACATAAATAAATATAAATATTAAATAAAGTGCTATATTTAGATTTTGCACAACGATTAATTTATTCAACAATAATAAATCTAACATTACATAACAAAACATATATTACATGATAATATCATCTAATGTACTCTTTTATAAATTTTATGATTAATAAATAATAATAATAATAATAATAAATACATAATAAAAAATATAATACAAGATAATAAAATAAAAATAAATTAGTAAATAATAGGAAAAAGTGGTTTAGAGTGGAATAGTGTCACATTCAATTTCACTAATTTAGTGTATGATTTAGTGTGTTGTTGGAGATGCCATTTTACACTAAACTAGTGTATAGAGTGTAATTTAAAGTGCTATTGGAGATGCTCTTAGTCTAATAAGTATACATTAGATTTGATTTTACATGAACTATACTATATTTTGTAATTTTAACATGACATTTAGCAATTAAATAAATACACGAACGATCAAATTTTTGTATTTACAGCGAAAACTCTATTTTTGGTGAACAAAATTTTATAAACACTAATTTTTGCAATTAAAACTCAAATTTAGTGTCATTTTTCCTGCACTGAAAAAATTGTCTACATTTTTAACTCGCAACACTCCTAGTGTTTTGAAATAAAACACAGTAATTACGAAAGCAAGAAAAACACACGAGAAACATCTTATACCAATGCTGTCGAGTCATGGATTTTGCAATATTATTTTCAAATACGATTAGAACATTACCTGGGCGATGCCCGATTAATAATTCCCTTAAAATATTATTTTATATTAATTTTATGATGCATCATTAATTTTAATCTCTTCACTGAGATGTTATTGCATACATGCTTAGTTAGATTTTGTTGTAGGCCAATCTCCAAAATCTAAAAATAAGTTGTTTTTTAAAAAACAAAATTCGTGATTGATTCGTATATGTTGTAATATTTTCTATATTATGTTGTAATTGTAAATTTTACACCAAAAAAATATGTTTGTGTTGTATTTTATGTTGTGATTGTTTGGTTTAGTTATTTGTTTTTATTGAGTTTATTTTTTCTTCAATTCAAAGTTGTTGTCTTTAGGA
>JAYJMF010000080.1:4023352-4037254 GCA_036873715.1 Salvia sclarea
ATATAAACAACCACGGAAGATATAGGCCCCACAAATATTTTTATAGGGTTTTTGATGTGTGTCAATTCATCTTCATAGTATTCATATGGAGATACATATAAAAAATCTAAAAGAAAAATTGTTTTAATTGTTATTCACGACCTCAACTGGCAAAATGTAATGAACAATTAGAGAATCTTGTATACAAGGAGTTCAATTTAATTCAAACAAGATCAAACGTTACTGTTTTAGAGGTTAAATCATTGATTATGTCAATATTAAAATTAAACAACTTCTAAAAAAAGAATAATTAAAGAATAAGTCATTATAAAGCATAGTTATCAAAGGGCGTCGAAGAAAACAGGGACAGTTCCAATTAACGGCAACGTTAATTGCGTTTCATATTTCATTCGACGTCGTTAGACGATCACACTATATTTGTGCCAACAAAGCATTTTTGGGACATATATAAATACTCCCTCCTATTCAAATCTAATGTCGTAATGAATTACCAAAATTGCCCTCATTAATTGGAGTAATTTATCAATTTTCATCTCCCTTCGTAATTGATCAACTCTCTTTGTCGGCTTCAAATTCCACCTTTTCATGTTTTCAACTAGATAATGATCTCACTAAGGATTAATCATCACTAATTAAGTCTAATTTGGATAAGAAAATATTTATTAATATGTGTGCATACATAATGACATAAAGAAAAATAGGAGAAGTGGAAAAGAAAAGAGAAAAAGCACTAATGTCAACCCTTATTTAAAGCACTAATTAATATATTCTTGTTAAAAAAAAAGCACTAATATATTCCTAAATAGAAGAAAAAAGAAAAAGGATAAATAGATAAGAAATAAAAGTAGGGCCCACGGGCCGAAAGGCATGGGCCATCCCACACCAATTGGCGGGCAGGCTGGGCCCGCACAGTCAAATTAGCCCGGCCCGAAAGCCCGCCCTTCATATCCGCCTCCTAAAATGGCTTAAACCAATGCACACTCTCACACACACTTTCTCGTCGTCAATTGCAGCAATTGCGCAGAGAAATTTAAGAAAAATTCAAATAATCTGCTTATTGTGTGTGTTTGTGTGTGTGTGTGTGTGTGAGAGAGAGAGAGAGAGAGAGAGAGAGAGAGTGATGGAGAGGTCGAAGAAGAAGGTTTTGCTTTTCTACTGCGTGGAAGCTGAGGAATTGGCGCGCAAAGTTGCTGCTCAATCAGACCTCATCCAGCTCCAATCCATCAACTGGAGGTAAACCTAAATCCATTGGTAAATGAAATTGGGGATTTTTATGAATGTTGCTAACGGAAGTTTTGGTTTTTTTTTTTCCTTCTTTTAACTGAATTCATGCTGTGGTAATTAGTAAAGTGAGGTGAATTTTTTGTTTTCCCCCTTTTTGAACGAATTCATGTTGTTTTGTGCAATGTAATCACTTTATTTTTGCTACGAGGGATTAAATAGGGAAGAAATTATGCTATTCATTTTGGCTGATTGTGTTAATGTAGGATTATAGTTAGAGAGATTAAGGTGTAAATCATTAATTTCTGGACCTCTTGCTTTGAAGAATTAGTTTTTTTTAGAGCTTAATCAGTCTAGCTAGGAGTTCTTGTGAATGGAATTATGAGAATTGATTAAATCGACACTAGTTTTTATGCTTTTCTGAAGCCTGACTTTGAATTCAAAATGTTGTAGTTTATCGATTAAACTCGAGGATTAGGTGGTTGTTTGCTCTCTGCAAGTTGATTTTTTGTGCATTAGGAGCTTTTTGGTTTGATAAATGTTGGAGTGTGACGAGTGTCGAATCTGAATGTAACGTAAACCAGAGCTCGAATTTTCTAGACCGATGTTTTTTGCTCAGACGGAATCCAGAGCTTAGGATTAGGGCTTGGATGCTATTGTATTACGTTGTATCTGAAATATCATAGTGAAATCCCTGACTTGGTGTTGCCTAGTCGTTAGACGGACTTGGTAACCAATGCCATCGTAAACAGTTCTCGTGTTCTTACTTTTCTGTCGTGATTCTGATGTTCATTTTTCTCAACAAAAAATTGTCTTTGAAAAGTTAGTATTTGTTTCTGCATTTGCCAATGCTTCGTTTAGATTAATTATTCCATTTATGCAGGAGCTTTGCTGATGGATTTCCAAATCTTTTCATTAAAAACGCACACGACATACGAGGCCAGCACGTCGCCTTTCTAGGATCCTTCAGCTCTCCTGCAGTCATATTCGAACAGCTTTCGGTCATTTATGCACTCCCGATGCTGTTCTGCGCCTCGTTCTCGGTTGTACTGCCCTTCTTTCCCACCGGCTCCTTTGAGCGGATCGAAGAGGAAGGCGACGTTGCAACTGCATTTACCTTGGCCAGAATGCTCTCCAACACTCCCATCTCGAGGGGCGGTCCGACCAGTCTCGTTATCTATGATATCCATGCTCTGCAGGTTCCGTTTTATACCTACGATTTTAGTTTTTTACGACGACTCCAACTAGAGACGTAGTGGCTAAACAATCTAATTTCTTTGCAGGAAAGGTTTTATTTCGGTGATAGTATTCTACCTGTTTTCGAGAGTGGGATCCCTCTACTGAAGGAACGGCTTCAGCAACTTCCCAAATCGGACAAGGTCAATACTTTACTTTGTTAGATATCGTTGCTGCTTTTCTCGATGACTTTGATGATCTCAACTAGCTTTGGTTTCCTTGCAGATAGTCGTTGCGTTTCCGGATGATGGAGCGTGGAAGAGATTCCACAAGTTGCTCGATCATTTCCCTATGGTTTGTCCTTCGAAAAATAATCGACCCCTTCTCTTGCTTTTGCATTTCTTAATACAAGCATTTGGTGTCTGTGTGATCGGCCTTAGGTCATCTGCAACAAAGTTCGTGAAGGCGACAAGAGAATAGTGAGGATCAAAGAGGGTAATCCGGCCGGTTGCCATGTCGTGATTGTTGATGATCTGGTGCAATCGGGTGGCACCTTGATCGAATGTCAGGTATTCCTTACCGCCTTCTAGTTTTAGGCCTCGTTTTGGTATGCAGTATGGGATAAGGCATGACTGGGATGTCTTTTATTATATAATATTATTAATATATGTTTGGTAAGAAATATTAATATACTTGTAATATATATTATGTAATCTATTGTTTGGTAGAGTGTATTAAAATTAAATATAACCAATATTTACTGTAATTATAGTTTGAATTACTCATACCATTGAGAGTGTGACATATTCTCATATCATTCGATTCTATTTCATATGTTGTGTTGTATCAGAAAGTTTTGGCAGCTCAAGGTGCAGCAAAGGTGAGTGCATACGTGACTCACGGCGTGTTTCCGAATAAGTCGTGGGATCGCTTTGTCCACACGAACGACAAAGGTTAGGGTTTGCTTCCCGACTCTCGTTGACGTTCAATCGATCTGTTTTTCTTTCCACCCCCGTTTCTCGTTGTGATTGGTGTCGATGCATCTGAAGTTTTAGGGAAGGCGTTCACGCACTTCTGGATCAGCGACTCGTGCCCCCTCACAGTCGAAGCCATCGCCGGAAAAGCCCCTTTCGAGATCTTGAGTCTTGCAAAATCGATATCCGACGCCCTCCAAATCTAAGCCAACCTCAATGGAGGATTGAATTGCTCAACTATGAATCTCATCACATTGCAGAAAATCTTGTTGAGAATGTAGAATTTGGCGTTTTCTAACCCACAATAAATTTTTCACTTTGATTATTGGCGATTTTAACCTAATGAAAACATGCAATCTTGTATTTTGTGGAAGTTCTATTTGAGTAATTTTTTCAAAATCGATTTTTGGAGGCGTGTTTGCTCAAAATGCACTATTTTATGCGTTAAAATATTTAAATAGATAAATATATTATTTAATACGTAAACAAAGTATTATTCGGTACGTAAAAAGCACATTGAGGTATTTTTGGGGAAAAAGTTTTAGATATTGTATCATTTTTGTTTTATTTTTTGACTTTAATATCTCAGCTTATTTCCAATAAATGATGTTGGATCATTTTTGTTTTTTATTTTTGAATTTTAATATCTCAACTTATTTCCAATAAATACCAGCTATGGCCACCATTACAAATAATTTAGGCACTTTCTCCACTCACAATATTTGACTAATATTCTTAAAACTCGGGCTATCGAAAATGTGCATATTTTTTTTGGGCGAATGGAGTTTAAGCTAACATATCACATACTTTGATGTATTAAATAAGTTTGAATTTTCTTAATCATGTAATTACACTATTAATCTAACTTATCATTCAAAATAATTTACTTTAACAAAAAAGATTACAACAAATACAAACTATAAACCTATATATTGGTGTATTTTAGAAAACACATACCATATTCTATGAACTTTATTTTCACAATAGCTATGGAACCAAACCATAGTCGATTCTGAAATAAAGACTATCTGACGGGTCAAAATCTCAGAACAAATATATATATAGTGAACTATTTCTAAATAATGTAAAAAAAAATGCATATATAAAAAGTATCAACATTCATATGCCATAAATCCAAGATTCCCTTAGTATAATTCAAGACCTACTACTCTATACACACTTCCAAAAGAGTTGTTTGAGCTATACAATTTTTTCTCCCCAATCTCAGCCAACTCTTAATTAAACTTACTATACATAGCTAGAAATTGAGATTATCACAAAACATAGCAAAAAAAAAAAGAGGATTAGGATTAGTTTATCAAAAGCAAAATAAACAACTTCACCAACTTCTCCTCCCATTGTTAAACGATCAAACTTACGCCCTTTCGAGTTTTTTCAATTCCGAGAAATCGAGCATCCATCGCAAAAAGTGGATGCCAGAGTGAAGATCAATGTAAGCAAGCCGAAAAACATTAAATAAGAGCCGAAACTATACAAGAGTCGAGCACGTACTCTACCACGAACGTCTCGTTAGAATCGGGTCGCTCCACCGGTGTGTCAGCTTCCGTACAGCTTCTCGTCCTGATCGCCCTTTGGGCTGTCGAGAGAATCGCCTAAGTAGGACCCGTCGGGCTGACGGATGAAAATGTTGAGGTTGTTCGACGAGAAGGTCGCCTTGAGTCAACAAAGACGACAACGGATTAGCAATTTGAACATCGATGAAAAAAGGTGCAAAATTTGTATGGCAAAAATGGAAACCGTAACATACCATTTCATCGGAGTCTTGGCCCTCGTATTGGAAGAGAATTGGCCGGCACCGCTTGTCTTCATTCATTAAGCTCGAGTTTTGGAAATGTGAAACGAGCGCGACTTTTCCCTGGATTCTCGCGTACGCCAAGGAAGCAACTTTCTCGCTATTAAACTTCTCCCATTTCTTGCCGTTAAATGCCTTCAAAGAAGCGTGACACGAGTCAAATTGACAAAAAAAAAAAAGGATTTATACATACAACGGCCTCGTTTTACAAGGGAAGGAAGCAAATACCTCGACGAAGGAGATGATGTGAAACGGAGAAACCATATTGATGAAGGCATATCCAACATTGCACTTATTCTGGCTCAAGACAAAATCGATAAGTTAAATAACAAATCAAAACTCAAAACTTGATATTCAAAATTTTCTCTAACCAAACATGTTTACCTTAAAGTCTATCGGCAAATAGAGAAAATCGTATGCGCCCTTGTGCGTTTCATCGATAGCTAGGAGAAGCATTTTCGAAGTGTACCTTTATAAATGGATAGACAAGAAATTAGCATTTAGAACACGAAACACCGTTATAAAGCAAGCAAGCGTTACGATTTCTTACTTGTTAGGGATGTTTTTGATCATCAAAGTAGTCCTATTGTCTTCACCAATTCTAATCTTTTCCAAATCAAGTTGGTATTGCCTTTTGTTATCCATTTGGCTCCCACTATCGGCCCTCCTTCGACCACGATCTACTGCTCCATCGTTGCTGGCCGATCCCAAGCCTCCGAAATACATAGGTCCGTTCCTCGACATCGACATCATCCTCGAACTAGGAGAGCCGCTCTCGCCGAAATTCCCAGCATAGGCAACTCCGAGGTTGATAGCCGCCGGGACTCGATTCCCGCTAAAATTCGGAACTCCAAACGCCGCCTGATTTATGTAGGACGACGGCTCAGGCGAGTCGGGGAAGAAACCGAAATGCCGTTCCATCTGAATACCGGACGGAGCGGATCCAACGTGAAGATGACGTGAACCAAGCAACGAGCCATGCTGAGCGGTGTATGGGAAGCCGACTCCCTGTGCCCTAGACGAAAACGGGCGCCCTTTCTGCGAAGCCGCCCATGCGGAGGAGTTAACATGGTCGGAGTGGACGGTGGGACTTCCCCACAGAAACTGAGGGCCGGAAAGCGTCCCGACACTCGACGGCTTGGAGTCGCTAAACGACGAGGTGGCGCCGGGGCTTAGGCTTATCATCGGGTCCGGAACAGGGAAGTGTTGCTGATAGGCTGCTCCGTGCGCCCCGTTGGTGAAAACCTGGTTCGAATGGTTGATTCTTGCGGTGTCTTTACCGATGGGAGAAATCTTGACGGGGCTCGATAGGTGGGAAGGAAGAATAGAGGCCAGACCGGACAAGTTAGCGCTTGCAACGGGGCTGAGCCCTCCTAGAGTAGGCGATTGGCTGTAACCGTGCAGGGAGTTTTGCTCGACTGGGCTGCCGAAATTCGGCCAAATACCTGCAGAGACGACACAATTGTTAGCTCGTGGAATTGAAGTTGTAGGCAGAAGGGACAACGACTGATGTACCTGGAGGAGAGTTGCCTATGGGCGAACCAATTGGATGTCGGAGGCCTCGAGCCTCGTCTAGTTCCTGATCTTGGCTCAGTTGCAGCATCAAGCTGTGCACGAAAACATCGGAAAGCACGTTAAATCACCCATAGAAGCAATCATCGTAAAAAACAAAGGAAACAAAATCGACCAAGAGTCCAAGACCGTCTATAGAGAATAAAAACGACCAAGAAAACAAAATCGAACTTTATGCAGCTTTCCATTTTGGGAAATGACCCCACGACATATTTTACTTTTATACCCTTACTTTTCCACTTTCCCACTTTTCAATACCCTTTGTGGGACCCATTCTCAACTAAAGCAAAGTCAACTAAATTTTATTAAAACCCGTGACAGGTCAAACAGTGTGTAGGTCGAAGCAAGATTCCAACTTTTTCGCAGTTAAAGATCACTCAATTAATCAAGATTTCGCAGTTAATGCACATTAAATCATCCGTATAAGCAATCATAGTAAAAACAGAGAATAAAATCGACCAAGACCATCTGTAGAGAATGAAATTCAATGCGTAGAAGTCATGGGTTGAAGCAAGATTCCAACTTTATCGTAGTTAAGAATATAGACGCAATTTTTAGAGGGTTACCTGCGACGAGCACCACCAGGCCGGCTAGGTTCTAGCTTTATGCGCTTCCCAGCTATGTCACACCTATTTAAAGCCTTGAGGGCTGCGTCTGCAGCCCTAACGTCGTAAAACTCGATGAACTTGTGGTGTCGTTTATGTGGCGTTTCCCTTATCTACATTTAATGTGAAATTTAGCAAATTCAGCTCATCAAATTTAAGTTTAGACGCACGATACTACTTGAAATGGTAAGAAGAAGAGCCTACCTCCTTCACTTCCCCGTAAGCACCAAAAATCTGGCGAAGGTCGTCGTTGGACACAGAAGCATCCAAATTGAACACCACTAAAGTCCCCTGATTGACGTCTTTCTCAGATGGATTATCCTGCACGTCGCAAAAGGTAGATAATTGAGACGAGAAACATAGTGAAAATCAAGAGATTACAGGGTTCGGACCTTTGGAATTGAGAAATGAATGTCGAGCTTTCTTCGTCTCAGGGGCTTATTCTGTAAGCCACGCATTGCGCTCCGAGCAGCTCTGATGTCATAGTAAGATATCATCACAAATCCCCGATGCTTACACGCAGTATAAAGAGTTCTGATATCTCCATATTGCTAAAAAATAATCGAGAAAGAATTAGTACTTTCATAAGGTATTGAGGAATTAATTTAATTTCTGTCGCTGACTATACCTCGAAGAGAGACTTCAGTTCGGAATCCTCGACATTGCTGTTGATATTGCGAACAAACAACGTCCTCGAAGGGTGCTCGCCGTATGGATGCTCACCACTCACCGATCCAACACTGTTTGCAGCATTTGCAAAGCCATATTGTGGAATGCTACCAATGCCAATAGCGTCGGCACTTATCCTCGACATTCCATTGACTGGATTTTCCTGATTTTCGGGCTCAATCTCCATTCCGCCGCCACTTCCGAAGAAATCATCATCCAAGTCCTCAAGTTGAGTCGGCAAGCCAGAGAGGTCGAAATCATCCATAAGACCAGCCAAGAGCTCGTCTTCATCACCGGGGAGGAAAGTTCCCGTTATGCTCGGATCAATTTCCTCAAGTGGGTCCAACACTTCATCTTGGAGCCGGAGCTTGCTAAGGCTAGGAAAGCCGTCATCCAGCAGCAGAACACTCTGATTGGATCCGTTAAAGTTAACTACAAACAAAAACGAGTGAATCTACGAGATCACATTAGAATAAAAGAAAAACCCAAATAGTGACATCGAGAATCCAATTGCTCGAACTCACTCTTCTCGTGTGAAAGGACGGGCACGGAAGATGAAAACAAGCTAGCATCGCTCGATGCATTATATGCATCAGTTCTGCCTGAAAGTCTCCACGCAGTTTTTTCTTTCCCTTCGATACTCATTGATGGGATTTCAGAAAAGGCCTAATAAGCAAGTTGTGTTACAATCTGTTGACTCGACACTTCACGTGAATGTATCGCGATGCATCAAATATACGAGAGCTCATTAATGGCAACGAAACTTCACTCAAATCTCTTCCTGCAAGAAATACAAAATGGGATACATTTACTCTTTGTGTTGGCAAGTTGATAGATTCTATTGATTTTCACAATATATAAACTAACTAACAAAGAAAAGTAAATATTAATATGTTTATGAAGCTCAATGTGCTAAGCTAACCACACAATTTCTAATAAATAAAGAAGAAAGCATAGAAATCAAGACTGCCTACTTCTTCTCACTAATCAAGAAACCACAAAATATTAGATCAACAAAAGGAAATACAAGAAAAATCAAGAAAAACTCAATAATACACATGAGAAACTACAAACTATTTCCCAATACAGAAAATTAAGCTTAAACTTGCCAAAGAACCAAAAAGAGGAATAGACCTAAAAACCAACAACAGTATTGAAAACATCACAGTTGAGTTGACAAAAAAATCAACTTTTCAAATTACAGCTTCCAAATTAAGGCATAATTAGAAATTAGTGCAATTAATACAACTTTGGGTCAACTATCCAAAAATCCCCAAGCAACTGATGAACACTACTACAAACAGAAAACCACAAATTTCCCAAATCAAATGAGCAAAAAATTCATGCTTCAGATGGCCAAAAGCCAAAAAAAATAATTACTAAAACCACATGCAACTATTACACAAAATCAACATAAAGGCCTCAAATTTGCACCAAAATCCACTGATTTCCAGTTTTTGAACACAACCCATCACATGAAAAATCAAAACATAAAAACATATGCAAGGCCCACCTCTTAATTTTGCAGTGAAATCAACTTCCACATGCAACTATTACACAAAACCAACATGAAGATCACACCTTTACCACAAAGTCCCCAAATTTGCACCAAAATCCACTGATTTCCAGTTTTTTAACACAACCCCATCACTTGAAAAATCGAAACATTAAGAAATATGCAAGGCCCACCTCTCAATTTTGCAGTGAAATCAAGTAGAGAGAGAGAGAGAGAGATAGCAAAAAAACAAGAAAAAATTAAATTCTTGGGCTTGGTGGAGAAGAGGAGAAGTCAACAAGGAAGAGAAGAGAAAGAAATCAATTTCAGAAGCTACCAAAAAAACTGAAGAAGAAAACGAAAAACACCACTTACGTAGAAGCAGAGGAATTGTTAACTTCCACTCTTTCACTTCCTTCTCTCCCGCCGCAACACCAGTTAATGTTTGAGAGAGAAATTTGTGTTTATTTAAGAGAAATTATACTAAAAGAAAGAGAGAGAGAGAGAGAGAGAGAGAGAGAGAGAGAGAGAGGCAAAATGGTCCAAAGAGAAAACACAGTGGGAAATGATTGGAGGGAAAGAGGTATCTGACAAATCCTATAAAAAAATGTATTAAAAGTGAATTGATGAATTAGATTTTTTGCTTAGAAAATCTTTAATGGCAGAGAGAAAAGCAGGCAGAGAAAATTATTGCTTTCAATTCCATCTTCGGTAAGCTCTGTTTGGGAGTGATTATAAAAATCGATATCTTGGAAAACCAATGATTAATGAAATGCCCTTCAATAATTAATGGTTAGTAAAGCCTTCATAAACATATATATGATGGTGTCGTCACTCATCAACATGTCGATAATGTTCTATCGGGTAAGATGTTTCGGTGATCGATGACTTGTACAACTCGCAGTCGTTATCTGAAAAATACGATGACTTCATAAACATTTATTTCAACGATTTTTTGCTTGTATATGATCTTTCTCTCTGTCCCGATTCAGATATCGTATTTATTATTTTAAATACTCGTGACGAAAATGCAAGAAAACGCAAGATTTATAGAATATGAACTTGTTTCTAATTTGTGGTGTAAATGTATAAAAATAAATTGAATGCTAAAAATATGAGTGAAAATGATGACATAGATAACTCGTATTCATCATTTGAATATTTTTATATGACCTTAGTAAGTCTAAATGACATAATTATGTTCGAGAGTTTTTTCAAATTGATTCGAAGGATTTTTCACTCATATATGGTCTCTGCCTGTCCCGATTCAGATATCATACTGATTAATTTAAATACTTTGTGACGAAAATACAAGAAAGGCAAGACATATGTGAACTTGTTTGTAATTTGTGATGTAAATGTATCAAAAATAAATTGAATGCTAAAAAGTTGAGTGAAAATGATGGTGTTTAATGCTAATGAAATCCAAATCAATGATCATGATGAGTTTCTTTCATTGGTAGTAATGGAATTATGGAAATAGTCAACTTTTGTGGATAAAATATCAATGAATGATCATGTATAGTGTGAACATAAAAATTGCAACACCAACTTGTCATATTTGGGAATCCTTTACTTTTTTTTTTACATAAATACATTTTTGAAAATCGCGGTAACTAACATTTGTACGCACTGGATAATCTCACATTCATCGAATTTCAACTCGAGCTTTGAAAATATTTACAATAACATCTTAATATTTTTTTGTGTCATAGTATTCCTAGTTCTAGATACATGGTTATCTTTTAAAAAGATAGTGATAATTAGATTTATCAATAAAAAATACTAGTGTCTAGCGGTAAATAATTTCTCTTTCTAAAAACATTATTTATGTCTATACTAATACTATACCAAACAAAAAATTGTTGGTCCATTAAGTTGATTATTACAGCTTTATTTAATTAAATATTTAGTAATAATCACCAAATTGCTTATTTATTGACGTCAACTATAATATTTGAGATGATTAGTCTAGTTGAGTTGAGTTGAGTTAGTGGTAATCTCATAATTAAGGGGTCCCAAATTTTTGAATATACCATCTAAACTAGAATAGTTGGAGACAAATGGGTTCCAAACAAATCCTAGTGTTTTGCTTATTTCAACATCTTTTGAGGTAAACGACAAGCAATATTTGAGCATTATTATATCAAGATTTGAAGTGTTACGACGATGTTTGAATTTAATAATACTCTTAAAAATTATTTTAATGTGTGGGATAAGTAGTTGATGGGTGATAACTTTAGGGATAAGATTTTAGGGCTCCAATTTTGGAGTTAAATACAAAAAATGCCACTGGTTGGTATGTGGGCATGATTGGTGGATAGAGACAGGATTAGAATACGATGGGATTAATTAAAAAGTATTATCGTATTTTTCATTTTATTTAAATCCCATGTTAGAATAATAAAGAATTGATTAATCGAGGAGTTGTGATTAGTTTATCCAGGCAAAAAGGGCAGAAAAGGGATTGTCATGATTTGGGAGGATTATGAAGATGCTTTTCAATTTCTTTATTAATTAGATAATTTTTTAAGTGATTTTGTTAAGAGAAAGAATATTCAATTTAAATTTTAATATTATAGACGTAAGTTTTAGATTCACTGTTTTTTAAAGTTACGTAATGGATAATTATGAAACTTATATGAAGTATTAATTAGACCTTAGTGGTTATATAATTGGTTCCTTTTTGGAAACTTTTTCCTTGAATTCTTGAATGGGATGAAGGTTTTGGCATTTATATTATCAAAAGTGTAAAGTGATTAATAATTTATGCGTATGAGTCTAATATTAGAGTGATTATATAATGTTCGAGTTTGAATCCTTACATCTTTAATAAAAAATAGTAGTCATTACTCATTTTCAGTTTATAATAAGAAATTATTGGTCGATAATAGAAAAATAATGGGCAACATGAAAAGGTTGTTCCATATGCATTTTACTTTTTAATCATTCTAAATTATAGCTCAATTTTTGACTCTTTAGTAATTTTATAGCCCGAATATTGAAAATTTTGTGAATGTAACGCAATTATTAAAGTTGTTCATTTTAAAAAAGTAAAAGTTCAGACTATAACTTAAGAATAATCATTTACTTTATATAATAATAATATAATATTACGAGTTAAAATATCTCATATAGTCTTAGATTAATTTATTATTTTTGTGTATTACTTTTACCTCATATATATGAAAAACATGAAGTAATTAATCCATAGCTAGATCATAGACAACTCCAAATTATAATTGATCTTCACTTCCATTCAAATTAAATTCTTTGAACACATAAATAGGTACACTAGTATAATAGTATTTGAATTGCATTCATCTCTTGTTCGAATATTATCAAATACGTATTTTAATTCGTCAAAATTGTCATAATTTTGAATTTTGAAGAGTTGGGCCGATTCGGCAGCCTAACCCTATAAAAGTAGGCCCAACTAATTGCATTATCCATTGTTTTCAAATGCTAATGGATACATTTTTGAAAGATGACAAATAGATTCCAATTATTTGTTTTCATTTGTCTTATTTTTGTCTTCAAATACAACGCAGATTTAAATCCTTTATTTTAAGCTCCTTTAAATTTAATATCAGTAGTTTCACCAATAATTTGGGTCTGATTTTTCATGCCGATTGATTTTAATATTCGCATAAAATTATTTTTAGTCTTAATCTTAAAGATTGCAATTTGTATTGTTGACATGAAAAACGATCTAACCGTCTTGTTATGTTTATATTTATATTTAAAATATAAATAAAAAAGAGAAATATTTACATATATAGCTTAAGACTGTTATTAAAAAAAATTCCCCTGCAAATAGTTTTTTCTCCCAAAAATTAATAAAATGATATAGCTTAATTGTAATATTCTCATAGATATCCTATTATTTTGCAATGCAACCATTACTTTTTGTATAAATAAAAAGATACATTTAGTTTAAAATATTTTATGTTTCATATTTAAATATATTTATTTATTTTTCTTTTTATTTAATTATAATCATTGACATGCATCTGTAAAATGATAAATCTATATATATATATATTTGTAAAATTAAAAACGTCGTATTCATCAAAATTTCGATCTAATATCTCCTTGACAAGTTAGGAACGCTGGATGTGATTTTTTAATTATTAAACTGATAAATCATTATAAACGTCACGTTATATTCTCCTCACCGTTTCCACAGTTTTGGCCGGTAATGAATTATTTAAATCCAGAAAATCCAACTCATTTTTTTATGCTTTGTATATATCTTATCATCGTAATCTATATTATACTTAAATGTGGAGCCAAATTAAAAAATTGATTTCAAATTAATTTTGATTTGAGTGGCAATTTTGTAGTTTCTTCAAAATTAGTGGTATATTATATATT
>JAYJMF010000080.1:4050578-4060965 GCA_036873715.1 Salvia sclarea
GGAATGCTTGAAAGAATTCAACACCGGTGGATTGGGATTGGGCCAGAGTGATGAGGAGAATGTGTACCAAATTTTAACGGGGAGAAGATATTTAGTTGTGATGGATGGTATTTGGAGTAATAAGGCATGGGACTTTGTCAGAAACGTATTTCCTGATGATAGTAATGGAAGTCGTGTAATGCTAACCACAAGGTCGTGTGATGTGGCTTCTTATCCAAACCCTTCAAGCAAGCTTTATCATATGAGCTTGTTGAGTGAAGATCAGAGTTGGAACTTGTTCAAGCAGAAGGTGTTTGGAGATGAAGATTGCCCTGATGAATTAGAAAATATTGGGAAGGAGTTTGCATCAAGCTGCAAAGGATGGCCCCTCGCAGTTGTGGCGATTGCAAAAATGTACACAACCGTAAGAAGCGATACATCATTGGAGGACAGTACTGAAGGTATTTCAGAAGGTCTTGGTTTGGAAAAGGTTATTTCGTCTTCTTATGATGAGTCTAGAAGCCGTCGAAGTGCAAAACAAGAACTCCATCTGAAAAAAGTGATGGAGGAGATTGCTTTGATCGCTGCACAAGTGAAGAAAATCAAGGATGGCTCGACCAACAAACAAGTTGAATGTGGTCTTGATGCTTCTGCTGTTAGTTCTTCATCAACTACTCCACCCATCCACACAAATTCCATGATTGGTTTTGAAGAACACGTAATGGAGCTCAAGGGCCAACTCTGTGGAGAATCATCCAAACTGCAAGTCATCCCAATATGCGGTATGGGGGGCATCGGCAAAACTACTCTTGCCAAAAATGTTTATGACAATCCATTAATTGTCGGCCGTTTTGATGTTCGTGTTTGGGTTACCATATCGCAAGATTATAGCGCACAGAGAATTCTTTCGAGCCTTGTGGAGTCCTTGAAAGAATACAACACCCGAAGTCTGGGACAAAGTGATGGTGAAATAATACACAAAATTTTAATTGGGAGGAGATATTTAGTTGTGATGGATGATATTTGGAGTAGTGAAGCGTGGGATGTTGTTAGAAGGGTATGTCCAGATGATGGTAATGGAAGCCGTATTATGCTAACTACAAGGTTGTCTGACGTGGCTTCTTATCCTGACACTTCAAGCAAGGTTCATGAGATGAGCTTGTTGAATGCAGATCAGAGTTGGAACTTGCTCAAACAGAAGGTATTTGCAGATGAAAATTGTCCTTCTGAATTAGTAAACATTGGGAAGGAAATTGCAAGACGATGCAAAGGATTGCCCCTAGCCATTGTGGTGATTGCAGGACTTCTTTCCACGGCCACTAAGAATCCAACTTCATGGCTGGAGATTGCAGAAAATTTGAAGTCTGCACAAACTGCAGAGCAGAACCAAATTGAAGAGATTCTCTCTTTGAGTTATGTCCATTTACCTCAATATTTGAGACCATGTTTCTTGTACATGGGTTCTTTCCTGGAAGATTATGAGATTCCTGTGAAGAGACTCATCAGATTATGGATAGCTGAGGGCTTTGTCAAATCTCCAAGTGACTCCGATAGCTTTGAAAAGGTGGCAGAAGAATGTTTAGAGGAACTCATCAAGAGAAATCTTGTTCTGGCCACAAAGTGGAAACAGGATGGTAGAATCAAAAGTTGCAACCTCCATGATCTGATGCGGGACTTGTGCATAAGAAAAGCCCACGAAAGTAATTTTTTCTTGAATATGATGGAATGCCGTATTGGAGAGAAGGGTTTTATAGAAAACGTAAGCAATCAACGTCGTGTAAATATTGATTCATCTGATCTATATTACTTTTCAAGCTTACACGGCTCCACCGTCCGTTCCATCAAATGCTTTCGGGATGGTAGATGGTCTCTGGAGTTACGCAAGAGCGTGAGATTGCTGAGGGTGTTGGATGCAGAACCCCTTGATGCATTGATGCATATGGATGAGCTATTTCATTTAAGGTACCTTGCTATTAGATGTTATGAATATGGAGATATTCCTTCATCTTTATCAATGCTTCAAAATTTACAAACCTTAGTCATTGTTGAGGAAAAGTTCGGAGAGATTTATGAATCTAAAGGACCTGATGATCTTTGGTTGAGTTGGTGCATGTCACAACTAAGACATGTTTATTATGGAGGTACAATTCTTTTTCACTATCCAGAAGAGTCAACTTGTCCTCTAGAAAACCTACAAACACTTTCCTATGTATCACATAAGTGTTGTACTGAAAGGATCCTGAAATTGATCCCAAACTTGAAAAAGTTAAAGATCAAGTTTTCTGATGATGATGATGAAGGTGCAGTTTGCCTGGATAATTTGGTGCATATGCACCGACTTGAGGATTAGAAAATAAATGGAGTTGATTGGGAAGGAGCACAAGCTAAGTTGACTCTTCCTAAGAGTCTAAAAAGGTTGACTTTGGTGAGCTTGAATCTTCCTCTGGGCGACATCTTTATTGTTGGTTCATTGCCAAATCTTCAAGTGCTTAATCTAAAATATTGTACTTCCGTTGGTGGGACATGGGAAACAACTGAAGGAGCTTTTCCAGCATTGGAACTTCTTCGAATTGCAGTTTGGCGTTTGGGGACTTGGATAACTGAAAGTAGCCATTTCCCGAGGCTCAAACGCCTGCTGCTCAGTTCTTGTATGAATCTCAATGGGATTCCAAATGATATTGGAGAAATTCCAACTCTTGAGATGATTACGGTTACGGGCGACGCAAAAAGGTCTCTAGTGGAGTCGGTTGAACAGATACGACAGGAACAAGAAGATTACGGAAACACACTTCAAGTTCTCTGCAATGCTGAGACGCGCAAGAGGTACTGGCAACCCCTTGAGATATAGTTTAGGAGCTACATGGTTTAAACATGCCATTTTAACTGTTTATGTGTGTTGGCTGTATCTCTTTGCTTTCAGATTCCAGATTTTGGGTCAAATAAACAACGACGATGAAGATGACGAAGATGATGATGATGACGGCGATGATGACGACGGCAATGATGACGACGACGACGACAATGATGATGATGATGATGTACCATTCCCATTATCCAAATTCAAGGAGGCCAGACAATGATGATGATGATGATGATGATGATGATGATGATGATGTACCTTTCCTCAATGCATGTTTCGAATGCAGGTTTGGAATGTTATTTTACTTGCCAGTAAGAGGCTGACTTTAAATGCTTTACCATCTTGTACACTTTCTCTGCCATCCGTGCTTTGCTTTTTTCAGATCTTTCTTCCATAGTTTCATATCCCTTTTCAATAAACAAATTCTATGAGACACATTTATGGTTGTTAAATTATACGCTGTCAACTTCTGGTAGCAAGAAATCACCATCAAAATTTTATCCGATCTTTCCCCATCTCTGTAGATGGAAGCAGGAAAACAATAAGACCAAGTCACTCAATTTTCGCAAGCAGGTGTACGTACTACATATTAACAAAGAAGAAGTCCGGCGAAATTGGCCGACTCTGTGTGGTTCCAGACAATAGAAACTATCAGGATGAAGGCCTGAGTGGTACCTTTGCCATGATTAATCAACTCCAAGGATATGTGTTCTTGGTCATATTTTCTAAGATATGTTTACATGGAAGCATATTGATTTTCAATTTTGAGATTGTTCAAATGATAAGTTCACATTCGAGCTAGGAAGTAGTATCATTGTACAATGCTACTCTAGTTTCTTGTCATATAATTATAAAAGAGATATGGTAAATATGTATTATCAGATCAATATGTTAAACTGGCTTGGTTTTGCTTAAGCAGAGGCCCCTGCAGTCCCGATTGAAGGTATCAGAACTAGACATGCATTCGAATCAGTAACGTCGTGTTTCTTTCTGCTGCACATGTGTGCAAGTATTTGGCTTGAAAACTAGATATGCATCCAAATCTATACTGCTGTATAAGAATATTTAGAGTAAACTATAATTGTTTCATGCCACCAGATTGTGTAGTCAACTATAAATCTGCAAGTACTTAAACTAAAACGTTGTACTTGTGTTGGTGGTACATGGGAAACAACGGAAGGAGCATTTTCAGTAGTGTTGGAAGTTCTTCTAATTAGACGTTCGGACTTCAAGGATTGGATAACTGAAAGTAGCCATTTCCCGAGGCTCAAATGCCTTCTAGTTGATTCTTGTAGGGATTTGAATGGGATTCGAAGTGAGAATGAAGAAATTCCAACTCTTGAGCTCGTTGAGGTTAAAGGTGAAGAGGTCAAAAAGTCTTTAGTGGAGTCGGTTGAACAGATACAACAGGAACAAGTACTGGGAAATGATACGCTTCAAGTTATTTGCATTGCTAAGTGACTTTGATCAGGTACTCCACAATCCATGCACCTATTTCACATGTATCTTATCTTCTTTTTTTCTTTGTTTAATAGGCGGTTATATACGTGTTGTTTTGGCCTATTCTATGATTTCAACTTTCAGAGTTTTGAGTCGAAGATGATGAAAGAGACTATATATGAACTAGTGTAGGTTTTCTTAAGCAATGAACTTGTTTTGATTTGTTAGAACTTTCTTACCTGTAAACTGTGGCGATCACTGATGTTGATGTAGAGTGAAAAGATTGTGTGATTTCTCATGAATCTCTGATGTTGGTATCGATGTTTCATAGTTAGTTTTCAGATCACAGGAAAAGCCACAGAAATAGACTTAGTTGGAACCAAATCAACTGGGTTTCAATCAACTAGGCTACCCATAGGAGCAGTAAACATAACTATATAAACTGCTGAAATTGAGGGAAGCACGAGAGTGAACGAATGAGTTTGAATCAATAAAACTGCTCCTATAGCTTCCAAAGCATTCTTAATTTGTAAGATTCCATAGGTTCACTTGGTATAATTCTGCACAAGCTTTACTTAAAAATAAAAATTTACGAATGACTGTTGACTAGTATGATGATGATGAATAGTTATACACTAATCTTATGTTCTATTGGTAACTTGCAATTTCAGAGTCCAATCTATACCATTTTCTTTTGTCTTGCCATGTCATGTGGATAGATAGCAAATTTAACAGATCAATCATACTAATTCATGCTCCACTTGACTTGATAAATTATGTAAAGTAAGAAGCACCTTCAAGATTCTTCCTTAGTTTAAAAACTATTTACTATTATGAATCCTGTGTGCTGACTGCCAACCTAACTCTATTTTATTCATTTTGGCATTTGAGATGGAGCAGACTTTCTTGTTTTTATGTTGATAATTTGAGCCACCCACTTCACATAAAGTAGAGAGCAAATGCTTGTTTGTTTCTGGTTTCAAAATTATTTTTCTTCTTGGTAATATATTTATATCTGAATCTTTCTAGGAAAAACATAAAGAAACAATCAAGCACACCAACTCTTTTGGACACCATCACCTGTTTCCTTCCCCCTTCTATGTGAAACAAAGTCGGCTAACCCATCACAGTCGCTTGCTTTTCCTTTTTCCTTTTTCCTTTTCGGTTTCTTCTTCATAGCTGATCATCCAAAAATCTGCTCTCTAGTAGTAATAATGTTGTCTTCCTTTCAAACACCATACAAAATTTGATTTTGCAAGACAAAAAAAAAAAAAGAGAATGAAAAGTTCATTTGCATGATCTGAGATGGCTTAATTATATATGCTGCTCGTCAACAAGAAAAGCCAAAGAGATAGACTCAAAAATCAAGGAAAGACTGGAAGCAAATCAACTTGGTCGCCATTCAATCAACTAGGTAACCCACAGAAACATCATATTATGCTGTTACAATGTGTAGAGATGCATGGAATTCTCTGAAATTCGTATTCTTTTAGGTTATGAAGCTGTTCATATTTTGTTGTTCAAATGTTAAAAAAAAGGGTTGGGTAATAGCTAGACTGAAAATAGGATGTGTACACACACAGTACACACGAGTTGTAGCTAGCATAAATTATTTACTTGTGGTTTTAGGCTGAAATTATTCACTAATTTGGATAATGAAAAGTAGAGCAGACTTAATTTGTGTTGTGGCTCACACTTAATATAAAGTAGAGCAAACTTAAAAGTCGATCTTGTTGTTGGAAATATTATGCACTAAACTTCTTATCCGGATCGCATTAGGAAAATGAAAAAACAATCAAGCAACTTAAGCAACTTTTTTTGGGACCAACACTGTTCAAAATTACCTGTGTTCCTCATACTTTTATGCTTTTGATACAGGATAGACCATTTTAACAAAAAAATTGGGACAATCATCATTAATCCTTCTGTTGTCAATATTCCTTCATTTGATTTCCCAAAAAGCAAAACAAAAGAAGAAAGAGGTTGTTCCTCAACATAATCAGAGATGGCGGCATATGCTGCTCTAGTCTCCCTTGCAAACACCATAGACCGATTCCTCAACAGCAATCTATACTCCATCTCTCTTGAAGAAAAGCAACAGGTTATATCTCTCCTTGAGTATGTCACTCCCTTCCAACACTTTCTTGTTGAATTTCCAGACAAATTCAAGAGTTTGGAAGGGCGAATGAGGGAGGCGGCACATGAAGCAGAAGATATTCTTGAATATCTTGTGTTGGAAAAGGTTTTTTTGTGTTCTGACGAAGAGTCTGAACCCCACGAGCTCGACTGCATAACTGTGATCAATGAGATCTGTTTGAAGCTGAATACAGTGGTGAAGGAGTTCCGCCGAGATTTTGCAGACGAAGCTTTGAAAGACCGATTGAATGATGTAGCAGATGAAGCAGAAAATATTATCAAGTTTTTGAGGTGGAAGAAAGATCACATCCGTTTTAGAGACAAGTGGAGATTTTTACCAGCAGAGTTTGCCAAGTTCAAGTCTGAACCCCACTTTGCTGATCACCTGAACAAGGTAAGAAGTGAAATTGATTCGGTCATGGCAGAGGTGATGGCCATGAAGAACAAGTGGAGATTTTTGCCAGCCAAGTTTCCCAAGTTCAAGTTTAAACACCACACGGAAAAAATAAGAAAGGAATTTGATTTGATGGCGGGGAAGGTGATGTCCATGAAGAAGAATAACAGGTCCATAATCAACGAGGACATGGAGCAACTAGGAGATTCTGCAGCCACAACAGCTTCATCATCTGGAATTGTTTTACATGATAATGATGATGATGATGATGAGGAGGAGGAGGAGGATTTTGTTCCAGATGACGAAGATGATGATGATTATGATGAGGAGTCCCAATGCTGTCGAAGTGCAAAACACAAACTCCAACTGAAAAGAGTGATGGAGGAGATTGCTCTGATTGCTGCACAAGCGAAGGAAATCACACATAGCTCCAGCAGCAAAGATGTTGAATGTGGTGGTGCTGATTCTTCTGCTGCTCTTAGTTCATCATCACCTGCTCCCCCCATCCTCAAAAATGCCATGGTTGGTTTTCAAGATTATGTGTTAGACCTAAAGGACCAGCTCTGCGGAGAACCATCCAAACTCCAAGTCATCCCAATATGTGGTATGGGTGGCATTGGCAAAACTACCCTTGCCAGATATGTCTATGACAATCCATTGACTGTAAGCCGTTTTGACGTTCGTATTTGGGTTACTATATCACAAGATTTCAGTGCAAAGATGATTCTTTCAAGCATCCTGGATTGCCTGAAAAGATTCAAGACAAGTGAACCGAGAGATAGTGATGATGTAAAAGTGCATAAAATTTTAATGAGGAGGAGATATTTAGTTGTGATGGATGATATTTGGAGTATTGAGGCATGGGATGTTGTTAGAAGGGCATTTCCCGATGATGGTAATGGAAGCCGTGTCATTCTAACCACAAGGTTATTTGACGTGGCTTCTTATCCAGATCCTTTGAGCAAGATTTATGAAATGAGTTTGTTGAATGCAGATGAGAGTTGGGATTTGCTCAAGCAAAATGTGTTCGGAGATGATGATTGTCCTTCTGAATTAGAAAATATCGGGAAGCAGATTGCAAGAACCTGCAAAGGGTTGCCCCTCGCAATCGTGGTGATTGCAGGACTTCTATCAACAACCACGAGGAATCTTGTTTCATGGAAGGTGACTGCAGAAACTGTGAAGTCTGCAGAGAAAGAGCATATTGAAGAGATACTCTCTTTGAGTTACTCTCACTTACCTCAGTATTTGAGGCCATATTTCTTGTACATGGGTTCCTTCCCGGAAGACCATGAGATCCGAGTAAAGAAACTCATCAGATTATGGGTAGCTGAAGGCTTTGTCAAATCTCCAGTTGACTCTGATAGCTCTGAAAAGGTGGCAGAAGAATGCTTAGAGGAACTTGTCAAGAGAAATCTTCTATTGGTCATAAAGAGGAAATGGGATGGGAGAATCAAAAGTTGCAGCCTCCACGATTTGATGCGGGAGTTGTGCATAAGAAAATCTCATGAAAGTAAGTTTTTCTTGAATCTGATGGTTCGGCGTATTGGAAAAGACAGTTTTATAGAAAACATAAGAAGTCAACGTCGTGTAAGATTGTCGAGGGTGTTGGATGGGTACGGCCTTCCAACACTGGTGCATTCGGGTGACCTATTTCATTTAAGGTACCTAGGTATTGGATCTTTTAGAGATATTCCTACATCTTTATCAATGCTTCAGAATCTACAAACGTTAGTCACTCGGAAAGAAATAAGATCCTGTGGAGTTGAAGTAATTTCTGATCTTGTGTTACCATGGTGCATGTCACAACTAAGACATGTTCACTATCAGGGTACCATTCGCTTTCAGGATCCAGAAGAAACAGATTGTCCTCTAGAAAGCCTACAAACACTTTCCTATGTATCACATCATTCTTGTAGAGAAATGATTCTGAAAATGATACCAAACCTGAAAAAGTTACAGATCAATTGTTCTCAAGCTCTTTACCGTGGCGCTTGCCTGAACGATTTGGTACACCTGCACCAACTCGAGACTCTAGAAATATATGGTGGAGGAAATCTCTTGGAACGAAATAAGATTGCTTTCCCAAGGACGCTGAAGAAGTTGATTTTGATGCAGTTGAAACTTCCTTGGAACGACATCTTTGTTTTTAGTTCGTTGCCAAATCTTCAAGTGCTTAAACTCATATTGTGTACTTGTGTTGGTGGTACCTGGGAAACAACCGAGGGAACATTTCCAGTGTTGGAAGTACTTGAGATTTCAGGTTCGAGTTTCGGGAATTGGGTAACTGAAAGTAGCCATTTCCCAATGCTCAAACTCCTGCTGCTTCATTCCTGTGATGATCTCAGGGGGATTAGCAATGATATCGGAGAAATTCCAACTCTTCAACTGATTGAGGTCAAGGGCGTCGCAAGAAAGTCACTGATTGAGTCAGTTGAAGTAATACGAGAGGAACAAGAAGATATGGGAAACGACACCCTTCAAGTTGTCTGCACTGCTAAGCCCTCAAGGCAATAGTTTTTTATTCTGATCACAAATTCAAGGAGACCAGTGAATCAGTGGATGTGAATGTGTTAAAAGCTTCATGAAAAGGGACTTTACTGAAGAAGTTTTCTTAAGAAGTGTATGTTTTGGAACTTGTTTTAATTTGTTAGTATGGTGTGTTCTTTCCTTAGCGCTAAAAGGTCCTTATTATTGCGTGGAATTACCCTTTTATAGACTGTGCTTACTAATGCATCTCTCATAAAGAATGTTGTTATTTCATATTCTCTCCCTCAAAAACACGTGCACTTATTTTCCATTTGGGCCGTCCACAAAAAATGTACACATTCCTTTTATGGACATCGACCCCACATAATTCTCCCAATTTTTTCCGTTGAACTATCCATTTATTTACAAAAATACATTTCTGATCCACTAATTTATCTATAATTTCCCTTATAACTATGGCCCTCTTCTCCACTAACTTTTACACTCATAACAATTTATTAAAACTCATGCCAACAAGAAATGTATGGTTGTAGAATGCTGCTCTAGTTGTGTGTGCTTTTCTGTGAGCTGTAAGCAGGCCTTGTTACTGTTTCTTTCTGCTTCACATGTGTGCAAGTATTTGGCTTGAAAACTAGATACGCATCCAAGTCTATACTGTTGTATAAGAATATTTAGAGCCAACTATAAATGTATTATGTCACCAGATTGTCTGGATGAATTTTGTAGAAATTCATCCACACACATGTTACTTATAGTTTAGTATGTTACTGGCCTATTGCCACATGCATATGGCCAAAGTGCTTTCAGAATCTGCTCTATGTAGAGATCACACAATTGCACATGAAATTCTATTATCGTATAAAAAAGCAAAAGGTATCTAGAGATTCCTAGTTTTATATCTTTGTCGCGGCAATTGAAAGTGATAGAAAGCTGTTCTTCTGTAAGGATTTTGGCCTGAAACTTTGAAGTACTTGTAGGTGTATTTGTATCTTCGGCAGGGATGAATGCAGACAGAACTGTGGAGATGATTCTTTGCTAAGCTTAGGTGGTTTCAAGAATGTGAAATCAAAGGTATGAAACTGAGTCAG
>JAYJMF010000080.1:4061065-4073717 GCA_036873715.1 Salvia sclarea
ATAATAATAATAATAATAATAATAATAATAATAATAATAATAATAATAATAATAATAATAATAATAATAACAACAACGACTCCCAAATAAAATAATGTACAGTGGGAATACAAAGAAGCAAAGCATAATAATGAACAATTATATAATTTCCCTAAAGATCCAACTTTGGATTTGAATTACGAAAATAAGAAAAAGAAACTTAAATGCCATAATCGAAAGCAATTAAATTTGCAATAATGTGAGTTATATAAATAACTTTAACATCTCAGTATCATTAAAACTAGTTAAAAATATTTTAATGTTTCAATTGTCGGATTTATAAGATTGGTCGATTGGGTTTTAGGGTAGTTTTCATTTTAATTTAAAAAGACATCCTCCCTATTATTGAGACTTTCACGTTTATAAATTATTAACATTCGATTAAAATATGAAAAGAATGAAGAAAATGAGCCAGCTAATTTATGTGACACAAGGCATAACATAAATTAACATCATATATATATATAGCTAAATAGTTGATAACAAACAAGTGTAAAATATATTTAAGTTTCACACCATACATCTCTTCATGTAACTTAACTAGCAATGCTGCAAATCAACATTGCTGTTTTTGCTAAGACAGAATACTTATTTATCTGTATATTTAACCTACCTATATGTATGCCTTCCTCAGCCACCGTAGCCCCGTAAGTTTGGGAATCGTAACGCGAAGCAGCCCGTCCCTGCACCACAGAGCAAATCCCTCATCAGATTCAAATCCGACACGAGAAATGGGAGCAAGAAACCGGCCACCAAATATTCGAGTTCTCTATGATTGCATACGTTACCTCGCTAGTATATGCTTGCATCCAACGTCAGTGAGAGAATGGATTGAAAGAAATAATCGAAGCTAATCTACTGTTTACTTTGATGGACTGATGATGGATTGCTCGATCCTGAACTTCTTTGACCATCTTATAGTTTAACTGTAAGTTTTATCAATCTGGCCTATCACTCAAAGTAAACGCTCTCACTTGACCAAACAATGGCTTCGACCATTTTAAGTAATGAAATGCCTAATCAAAACCACCAAATATTCGAGTTCTCTATGGCTGCATACGTGTTACCTTGCTAGTATATGATTGCATCCAACGTCATGCTCTTCTTTCCCTAGTCCTTTAGGGGGCGTTTACTTTGAGTAATCAAATGGATAGATAAAAATAATCGAAGCTAATCTACTATTTACTTTGATGGACTACTTTGATGGACTGATGATGGATTGCTCAATTCTGAACGTTTTTTTACCAACTTATCCTTTAACTGTACAGTCCTATGTTTTATCGATCTGGCCTATCACTCAAAGTAAACGGTTATGTGACCAAACAATGGCTTCGACCAAATGCATCCGTGATTTAAAACGAGCTGAAACTTACTGAATTTCTGCTGAGACGGCATCCTTCTTCACGTCGCTAGGAAGCGGCCAAACAATATGATAAGGCCCCCGTGAAATCTCCCTTCTGTGATAAGTCATGACCGGCTTGTTGGAGCAAAGCGCTCCACACGAATAATTTAGCCGGTTGCCACTTATAACCAAGCTGTCGGAGAACAATCCATGACACAGATAAGGAAAAAAACCACAACCGAAAGTATGAAGCTAGAACGATGAGGATTGAAACGAATCACAAAGACGGGATCTTACCTTTGGTCACCAACCTCCACCTTCACGTTGTCACTACTGACACCGGGAATTTCCAATGTGACGACATAGTTGAATCCAGATTCTACCACATCCATTCTCGGTGACCACTCGGATCCTATACGATAAGGCAAAATCCACAAAACGACGCTTCATTTTCTTCAAATCAATTGGTTACAAGACAAGAAATTAAGATACATGAAAAAGGTTTAGTTGCAGTAAAATACATCAAGTTTGAGTGAATGTTTCACAGCAAGTCGAGAAGTAGGTTCATGAAGAGCTCCTAATCATCAAATCCCAATTCCTCAAGAAATAGAAAATTTGAATGTCGTGTGCAAAACCAGAATCAACTCAAACTTGGTGTATTTTACATCAATTAACCCATTAGGAAAAGCAAAACCATCTTCGAGTGAAGAAACTTGCTAAGAGTTATCCAATGAAAGGAGTCCAAACAACTCATTTACTCACCCGTTTGTGCAACGTTACGAGCCTTTTCCACAGACTGGATCAGAGGCTTCCCTTCTTCTTTAGTCGGCCTCGCAAACACAGGACCTTCCGAAGCAGGGTCCATATATCTGCAACCTTGACCGACCCCATCGATTCCCTTGAAAGGCGGAAGGCCAGGTTCCACTTGAGCAGGTCTAGAAAACGACGGTGCATCGAGAGAAGTAGATCCCTTTGCTCCCGAATAGGCAGATTGCGAAGGCATGCTTGGCTGCGCGCTGTTCCCCTGTATCCGGTGAAAAGAAGTGTTACGCTACAAAATCCTTCGAATGGATTGAAACGAAAAGATTGATATAAACACGTAGCAGTTTCGACCTGCTCGTTTAAATTAGCCTGTCTCATGTAGCAACCTTGAGAAGCCGATCCTTGGCGAGCAAAGTACATCTTGTTGTCATATCTCCGGATGGCGGAGTTCAGACTGTTGCTGCAGCTCTAAATGGACATGCAAGCGAAGAGGTCGAAAGCGTTTAACATATTTTCGTGTATGATAAGATGAAGAAATCAAAGAAGCATGAAACTATGGCAAGAAAAACATATCATCCTCTTCAAAAAAACAAAATGATTGACATTCTTTTGATATCCCATATCTGCAGTATTTTGTTATGTTTTAACTGTTTAGTATATATAATGCTTACAACTAATCCACAAACTTTGAGGTAAAACTCAATTTCCAAGGTTTAATTGCCTATACATGCTTACACTTTGCTTAAATCTTGGTCTTTAACCAAATTCCAAAATATTGGTCAAGAAATACACGAACTATACAAAAGTTTGGAATTTTGCCGAAGTCCAAATTTCGTTGGGCAACAACTTGATTGTTTGGAGTCTGATTCGAAATCCAAAGCCACCGTTAGAAACCTCTCGACTATACCTTTCTATTAATATCCGTATTATTGGGTTTTAATCACCGAAAATGGTTGGAAAACTATAGTAAAGGGCTTCCCAACGTAGGCCAAATTCCAAAATTTTGTTAAGTTTCTGTAAATTTTTACCAAAATTTACATTTGGTTAAAAACCAAAAATTGAGCTAAGTTTATGTATTTACATGCAATCAGATCAAATTTTAATCTTAAACGGATTTAATTTAATTATACATGTTCCTTTTAATTCTTACACACTCTCACCAAGAAGATACACAAGAATCACATATCTAATTTGTTTATAACCAACAAAAGAGGTAAAAATAAATAAATTAAGCCATAATCACAACCAAACAACAAGAATTCCCAGTCCTCTTACTTCACAAATTGGCAGTAAAAATCAAGAATTCATTCATTAAACTCCTAATTATTTTTTTCAGATAATTGCAGCTGGAACAAAACCAAGCTAAGAATAAACATGTCGAAGATATTTCACAAATTATTAAGCAAAAATTTAGGAAATTGAAATTACCATGGGGAAAACGTGCGTGGCAGTGGCTGATATATCTTCATGAATAACTAAATGAGCTGCAATAATATTAGCTCTTCTTCTCACAACTTGACTCTCCATTTTCAGACCACTTTGGAAAAACCTAAGCACACACACTGCAGAGAGTTCTGTAGAAGGAATTACTCAATTTAAGATGGAGTTTTGGAGATATTTTTGGCTAGATTTTTTTTTTTTTGAATAATATTTTTGAGCTCAGAAAATCATCATTGAGAAGCAAAAAGGTGTGTGCGAGAGAGAAAGGGAGAAAAAATCTCCCTCCAAAAATGCTATGCGACGTGTCATTTCCTTGTTCTGGAAATTTTCCTGAATTATCCATTTCGAAATTGAATAATTCAAACAACTATACTCTATTATTTAAACATTACTTTTATTACTTTTAAGTATTTGCAACTAAATATACAATCTATATTATTTTTAACATTGGACCTCAAATTTTCTTTTAACATTATTTTTCTAACGATTTTTTAAACCAATATCGGCAAAGGATACCTAAAAACATTTACTCCCTCCATCCCGGTCTAGTTGTTACGTTTCTTTTCGGCGCGGAGTTTTAGGAGAGCTGAAAAGTAATGTAAAGTGATGATAGGAATATATATTATTTAAAGTTGTGTGAGTGATAAAGGTGTCTTAAAAAGGAAACGTAACAACTTCGTTGGGACAACCCAAAAAGGAAAACGTAACAACTAAACTGGGATGAAGGGAGTATCTCTTTAGGAACTTCAAAGTTCGTAAATTAATTTCATGATGCATTTTGTTTTAGCGAAAAAGTTAAATTGACATAAAATTGTATATAAAATCTCATTCATTAGTTATTTTAGGCTTTTAATTTGATCATCAAACTACTTTGTACTGTAAAGTTAATATTTTTCCAGTGAATTACAATAAGATTGTTCCTGTCTTCAAGTTTTTATGGCCAAATTTCCTTTAATTAAAAGTTTATTAATTTATCGATATATTAATATCTCTTTAAATTAATAAAATTTTATAGTCCCAAAGATATTAATTTATAGAAGTTTTACTGTATATTTCGACTAGTACTCGTAATTTAATATTCAATATTTAAAGATTAAATTTACAAAGGTATTGGGCTTTTAAAAAAAGCCCAATATCGCCTAGCCCAATAAGCCTCCTTTCTCCCTTATCTCTACTAGGGCTGTCGAAAACCCCCAAATTCCCTTAAACCCTAACAATTGGTTTCACATCCCAGAAGTTGCTATTTTGCAGTGCATTCAACATTAAATGAATGTTGAGGTATGCAATTACGTTTTTAATGAATCTGTATCTCTGCATCTCAATGCCTGTTCTCAGTTTCTATTTTGAGGTTTTCTGCAAATGTGGATGGGATACTTGCTCAATAGAAATTTGAAATGAAGCTCTGTTAAAAATCAATTAGAATGATTCCTATTCCCGTCGTTTTGGAGGTTGTTGATTTCCGAGTTCAATTGTCCAAATTGAGATTTGAAACGTCATATTGATATATTTTGGAGCTGATTAAGTTTTAGATGTGATTGAATAGTTAATTTTTGGAGTTGATTAAGTTTATGCTATCTTGGATTTGCATCAATTTAAAAAAAAAAAATCACTTTGTTTGCAGGCTGCTACCCGTCTGCAGAGATGGGGATTCTTTAAAATATCTATCGAGGTCAAGTTTTTACCTTCTCCGTTGTTATGGTGTGAGCTGCACTAGCAATTTGTATAATCGAAACGACGAAAGAAGCAGCAAATTCGATGTCGAGGGGCTATTTAGAGCTTGCACGGAATCCGAGGACATCAAGCGCCTTCATGCTCTTCTTATTGTGGCAGGGAAAGCTAAAAGCACTTTTATCGCCACCCGGCTTATTAATATACACTCGTTTCTTGGCAACGCTTCCTTGTCTCGAGCTACTTTCGATCAGGTCCAGGATAAGGATTCCTACACTTGGAACTCGATGATATCAGCTTATGTCCGAAGCCGCCAGTCCAGTAAAGCAGTGAAATGTGCATTCGAGATGCTGTCAAGATCTGATGTGAGGCCAGATTTTCATACTTTCCCCCCTGTGTTGAAAGCTTGTAGTGCTTTACCGGAGGGGGCGAGCTTGCATTGCTGTATTTTGAAATCGGGGTTTGAGTGGGACGTGTTTGTCGCTGCTTCCTTGGTTCATATGTATTGCCGGTTTGGATTTGCTGATCGTGCCTATACAATTTTTAAGGATATGCCATCTCGCGATACAGGATGTTGGAATTCGATGATTTCTGGTTTTTTCCAGAATGGGAAGGCTAAAGAGGCTTTGAGTATCTTGGATGACATGATATTGGAGGGTGTGAAGATGGATACGATGACCGTTGCTACTATTCTCTCAGCTTGTGCGCAAGTGAATGACCTATTACGAGGGATGCTGATCCATTTGTTCGTCATAAAGCATGGTTTGGAGTTTAACGTATTTGTTTGCAATGCGTTGATTAATATGTATGCCAAATTTGGTGAGTTGGAATGTGTCCCGAATGTCTTCGACCACATGTGTGTCAGAGATATAGTGTCGTGGAACTCCATCATTGCAGCATACGAGCAGAATAATCATCCAGATGTTGCAATCAAGTACTTCAATCGGATGCAATCGGATAGGGTTCAACCGGATTTGCTGACTCTAGTCAGCTTGGCTTCCTGTGTTGCTCAAATGAAGGATCCTTTATGGGTTAAATCTGTTCACGGACTCATCACAAGGAAGTGTTGGATTACAGAAGATATAGTGATCGGAAATGGAGTTATTGACATGTATGCCAAATTAGGCATTACTGATTCTGCACGAAAAGTTTTTGAGGGGCTTTCTCGTAAAGATACGATCTCGTGGAATACAATGATCGCGGGCTACGCTCAAAATGGTCTTGCTGCTGATGCTGTCGAGGTATACAGTGGGATGAGAGAAAACGAGGATTTGAAACCTAACCAGGGGACGTGGGTGGCCATTTTACCGGCTTATGCACATCTTGGAGCTCTGAGAGATGGAATGAAAATCCATGGTCAGGTGCTCAAGGAAAACCTCGAGTTGGATGTCTTCGTCGGTACTTGCCTTATCGATCTTTATGGAAAATGTGGGAGGCTAAGTGAAGCGATAGCCTTATTTTATCAGGTATCTAGGGAGACTACTGTCCCTTGGAATACCATAATCTCATGTCACGGCCTTCATGGATTTGGAGAGACTTCATTGAAATTCTTCGAGGAAATGGTAAGCGAAGGAGTGAAGCCAGATCACGTGACCTTTTTATCTTTACTGAACGCTTGTAGCCATTCCGGCTTGGTTGATGAAGGAAAACGGTGTTTTGAAGTGATGAAGCGAGGATATGAAATCACGCCTACTTTGAAGCACTATGGTTGTATGGTAGACATGTTTGGCAGGGCCGGACTTTTGGAAACTGCATATGATTTCATCGAGAGCATGCCTATGAGACCTGATGCTTCGGTGTGGGGAGCTCTGCTCGGTGCTTGTAGAATCCATGGAAATGTGGAGATGGGTAGAAAAGCCTCGAGCCACTTGTTTGAACTCGATTCACGAGATGCAGGGCACTACGTTTTGTTGTCGAATATTTATGCAAACTTTGGAAAATGGGAAGGGGTGAATGAAGTGAGATCGTTGGCTCGGGACAGAGGCTTGTGGAAGACTCCGGGGTGGAGCTCAATTGAACTGAATAACCGGATTGAAGTCTTTTACTCAGGGAATCGATCTCACCCCGATTATGAAAAGATAATTGGAGAATTGGGAAAGATAAACGCGAAGATAAAGAGCCTCGGATATACACCCGACACCAGTTTTGTGTTGCAGGATGTTGAAGTGGACGAGAAAGAGAATATCCTCGCAAACCACAGCGAGAGATTGGCTATTATGTTTGGGATTCTCAACACACCGCCTAAAACTTGTATTCGGATATACAAGAATCTGCGTGTATGTGGGGACTGCCATAGCGTCACGAAGCTCATATCGAAGCTTACAGAAAGGGAGATCATTGTGAGGGATTCGAATCGCTTTCATCACTTCAAAGACGGGCTTTGCTCATGTGGCGATTATTGGTGACATAAAGCGGGTCAGTTTTCTGTGACTCCTTGCTTGTTGTTGTTATTTCTGTATGATTCTCAATCTTGATCTTCGTTTCCTTGGTCCAAATTTACAATTTTTAGCTGTGGGAATGAACTTGTTTGAACAATTTTTCACCAAAATATTTTCTTTCCACATTGATTCAAATCTCAGCAAAGAATAAATATATCCTTTGTATTTTACTATTTTTGTTGATTTTTAGCTTCTGGTTGTATCCTCTCTTTGTATAGCTTCGAATGTTTTATTACTTTTTCTTGATTTAATATTGGAAATTTGGTATACTGCCGAGATTGAGCTTGGGTGTTAGCTGTTCTTTTTTGTATTTTGTTTTATTCTGTTTGGAGAGAATATAACAAATTTACAATTAACCACAATGATAAATTATATTGGGTTGATAATCACTTGTAGTATGATTTTTGTCCTTAATGTAATTTTATAGTCTAATCTTCTAAATAGGCATATATAGCCAAATAATTGCTGCGTTATTACAAATATAGTTCGTTATGTGACGACGTTGAATGAAATATGAGATGGACTAACGAAAGCTAATTTGGCCTTTAATTATTACAAAACGAAGATGATTTGTCTTTTTTTAAAAAAAGAAACAAATATTAACAAAAAAGAATTAAATTAAAGAAAAAAGAAGAAAAAGGCTCATCTATTTTTATTTTCTTTGACCAATTATGGAAAAAATTCAAATTTAATCCTTAATTTTAGCAACAAATCTCAATGAAAGACTTCACTTTGTCTTATGTGGCAAAAGTTAACGGTCAAGTCAGTTTTTATTAGTGCAATTATTCCATTACATAGACTATAAATGACTATACCCTAATTATTTATTAAATAAAACATTAGGTTACGAAAAACTAAAACTAAAAATACGTATATTGACGAAAATTCCCGTGTATGAACATTTTAATTAATAGTTTATTTACTTGTTACTATCATATGTCTATGTCATGATTTCTAGAGGCTCTGATTCTGAAGTTTGCCATTCTTCATCTTTTTATAATTTTTATTTATTTTTTAAGGATAACGATTCTTCATAAATTCTCCTTTGTTGACCAGTATAACAACGAAATTTCCAAAATCAAAGGAAAAATTAGCCACGAAAGCGAAAATTCAAACTCTCCCACAGTCCCACTCATATAATAACAGCTCCACCCTTTCATTACAGTAATAATCTTTTTTCATAACTTCTCTACATAGTAAAACAAACAATGGATCTGCTCTACATTTCATTAGCAATTCCTTGTGGTGTTATAGCATCAATATATGCATGGAAGTTCTTGAGCTGGGCGTGGCTTACGCCGAAGAAGCTCGAGAAATCCCTCCGGCGGCAGGGCTTCGACGGCAATCCTTACCAATTCTTGCTTGGAGACTTGCAGGAAATCATGGCTCTGGAGAAAGAATCGTTGTCGAAGCCCATCGCCTTCTCCGACGATTTCCTGCCTCGGATCATGCCCTTCATCCACAAAACCCTCACTAACTACGGTATGCAGAGCTGTCAAAAACGGCCCGGCCCTGCCCGGCTAGGTCACATGAATTGTTGGTCAGGAAAGAGTTTTGGGCTGGCCCGACCCGGCCCTTCTTTTGTGTAGAAAATTATTTTTTGGGCTGAGTTGGGCTAGAAAATTAGTGGCTCAAAAGATTTTTTTTGGTCAGGTTGGGATGGTCCGACCTGACCCGTCTTTTTTTTGCATAAAACTAGTTTTGGGCTCGATTGGGCTAAAAAACTAGCGACCCGAAAGATTTTGGTCGGCCCGACCGGTCCCATTTTTACCCTTCGGTCTGGCCCGATTTCTTTGATAGCTCTTATTTAATGAGTGTTATACACAAGACTATGTTGTGCATAAAAATAGAAGCTTTTGGGATAAATTCATCTCATACTTGACATATTTTGTTACAATTTCAGGTAAGAATTCATTTGCCTGGTTTGGAACCGAACCTGCTGTGTTCATCTGGGATCTTGACAAGATCAGAGAGATTCTGTCGAAACCTCTCGTCTTCCAGAAGCCGAGCAATCCAGCAGGCGAGGTCTTGGCGAAGGGATTGGTGAGCTACGAGGGCGATAAATGGGCCAAGCATAGGAGACTGATCAATCCTGCATTTCATCTCGAAAAGATAAAGGTAACAAACAACCTTATTGCCAAAAAATGTTTCTTATCAACACTTTCTTGATAGTAAAACTCTCTGATGCAGAAAATGCCTCCATCTTTTTACATGAGCTGTTGTGACATGTTGAGTGAGTGGAAAAAGATCACACCGAGCGAAGGAGCGTTTGAATTGGACGTGTGGCCATATTTTGAGACCTTAACTAGTGATGCCATTTCGCGCACCGCATTTGGGAGTAGCTACGAGCAAGGAAGGAAGATATTCGAGCTTCAGAAGGAGTTAGCCGGCCTTATCATAAAGGCAACTATGTCATTTTTCATCCCGGGGTTCAGGTAGATTTATAAAACATAGGATTCAGTATTTGAAGGATAAGATTGTCAAACTAGTCCAAAATTAAGCAATCCATCATTTATCCATTGAAGTAAACGCTACCTTAGGGTTTTGTTAAACACGGTTGATCATGCGTTCTAACTGCAGGTTCTTGCCAACGAGGACGAACAGAAGGATGAATCATATCAAGAAGGAAGTCGAGTCACTCCTGCTCGATCTTATCCATGAAAGAATGAAGGCGATTGAAGCAGGGGAAGCCATTAGTGATAACTTATTGGATGTGTTGCTTGAGTCCAATTTCAAGGAAATGCGGCAAAATGGTGATAAGTTTGGGATGAGCTTGCAGGATGTCGTCGAAGAGTGCAAGCTCTTCTACATTGCTGGGCAGGAGACGACCTCGACCTTGCTCGTGTGGACGATGATTCTACTGAGCAAGCACTCCGATTGGCAGGCTCGAGCAAGAGAGGAGATTCGTGGAGCCTTTGGAGGCGGGCAGCCGGATTTCGAGGGGCTCAATGGCCTCAAAATTGTAAGATTTCTGCTCACATTTCTACAACTTTTTTATCCACATGGAAATGGCACATAAAAATTTTAAATCGTTTTAAGGAACATATGTAACATGTTAATAACTCTAAAATATATTAGACGTTTTTTGTCCGTTTGAGCCTGATCGTACTTAGGGTTGTATTCTCTTTATAAATATCACGTAGTATTCCTCGTAATTGTTTCCGTTAATAATAAATGCAAACATGGTCATAAGACGAGCCGGGTAACCAATTCTGGTTTGTTTTGTTTTTTGCCATTTTTTTGTGATTTATTTCGTAATGCTCTCTTGGATCCTTCAACTGTTAACAGGGGAGTTCATGAACGAAGGATCCTTAAATTTTTGTTTTGCTTAAGGTCTATAAAGTTGAAGTGCATTGCTTTATTTCTATTTTTGATACAAATATGAATGTTTTTGCAGGTAACCATGATACTTGATGAGGTTCTAAGGCTATATCCACCGGTATTCATGCTAAGTCGAAAATCTCACAAGGAAACTACAATTGGAAATTTGAGCATACCTGCCGGAGTGAACCTCATGCTCCCTTCACTTCAGGTGCACCATGACCGCGAAATATGGGGTGACGATGCAAAGGAGTTTAAACCCGAGCGGTTCAGTGAAGGAGTCTCGAAGGCAACACGAGGCCAACTCACATACTTTCCATTCGGCTGGGGTCCTCGGATTTGCATTGGGCAAAACTTTGCCCTTTTAGAAGCCAAAATGGCACTAGCCATGATCTTGCAACGCTACTCGTTTGAGCTTTCGCCATCTTATTCACACGCTCCTACCACAGTGCTGTTTCTTCAACCCCAACACGGTGCACACTTGATTCTGCGCAGATTGTAGGGGTTGAGGGTTTGGGTTTGTAGCCCGAATTCGGGTGATTTGCTAGGCATGTGTGTAGTTGAATTTATGATCTCTATGTATTGCCATTTTGAGGTACATTATTAGGTTTTTATAGTTGATGAATGTTACAAGTGTATTATTATGAATTGAATGCCTACATTTTTTTCTAATCTTTTTCCATATTATGGAATTGAATGTCCTAATGTTAAAGTGCTCAAATTGAGAGTCATGCCTTACCATTGTTCATAAAAATGGATCAAATTACACAATGTATTTATAATATTAAAATGTTATAGAAAATATGTCCAGTGTGATGGTCTTCACGTTCTCACTTTAAGAAGGTTTTTATTTGAACCTTTCCCTATATATGATTCCTCAAATCGCAACATTGGAAACAGAGAGACCTAATGCAGCTTGTGGAGGATCAACGGTGCGCCAAATTGAGGTTGGATAGTCAATACCATGTTCGGTGCGTGTGCATACGAGGGAGAAAGCTCGAAAGAATATCGTTTTAGGATGAGGGAAAGGGCCATTTTCGCTTCTAGCATAGCAAAGTTCTGCCCGATGCATACCCGAGGCCCTCCACCGAAAGGGAAGTACACGAGCTTCCCTCCCGTTGCCTTGGATACGCCTTCACTAAACCTCCCCGGGTTGAATTCCTTTGCATCTTCACCCCATATCTTGGGGTCATGTTGAAGTAGGAGTGTGGCTAGGTAGAGGTTCACTCCGGCCGGTAGGGTCACATTCCCTATCGTCGTTTCCTTATGAATGGTTCGTTTTAGAATAGCCCCGCCCGGGTACAGTCTCAGAACCTCGTGAAAAATCATTGTCACCTAAAGCATAAGAAACAATTACCATCACATTTAAAGCTGTCAAAATTAGACCGACCTGGCCCTGTCCTGGCCTGGACTGGGCCAAGATATTTTAGGCCTGATTGAATTTCAGACCGATCTATTCACATTGAGCAAAGTAAAAGGGAAACATTCAAAAGGGAAAAACTCAATTGGTGCTTACAATAGGAAGGCGGTTGAGCTCTCGGAAGTCCGGTTTATCGCTCCCAAGGACTTGAAGGCACTCGTCTCTGGCACGAGCCTGCCAGTCGGGATGCTTGCTCAGCAGGATCATGGTCCACGCGAGCAA
>JAYJMF010000080.1:4080076-4098937 GCA_036873715.1 Salvia sclarea
GTTCGCCTTCGGCTCCCCCTCGCTCGACTCATGGCTTAGAATAAGAGCGGCAAACAATTGGCCTAACGTTAGGCCGGTCTAACGCAAATATGTGTCATAAGTTTTTGGTGGTATTATTAAATTCATTTGATGCTTATTTCATGATGATAAAATTGGAATACTCTTATTGGGCCAAGATCCCATCATATTGGGCTCTTCACGAACCGGACCTATCAAAGCATCCACGTCTTGCTTAGTTCACTTATTAATCCAAGTCCAAGTCCAAATCTTAATTGGTATATCTGGGTGTTACATTTTTAACTTCGTAATTGTAATACCACTTTTTTGACTTTTTAATCAACATCCCAATTTTTTAAAAACTAAACTAGTGCTCTTTTTCTAATAAGATAGTACTGTGTTATTTAAGCGTACAAATCCGACAAACTTTGCCGACATTCTAATTGCAAAACGAATGGTGTTGTATGAAACTTTAGCCATTAAACAAGGTTTGTTCTGGTTCAATTATGTTTAGGAACTAATGTACGCGTAAACGGAATCAATTTCCGTACATATCGAGGTTCCGTTCTCATTCAAGGAAAATAGTGGAAATCTAATATTTTCTCATATTTTTCATTCTTTTCCAATGTTCTATAGGGTGGATAAATTTTTCCGGTCAGGAGGGAAAATTTTATCCGGGCAACTTTTTTCCATCATTTTCACTCAAATCTTGGATAAAATTATAATGGCTAAGGGGTATGCCAAAATTATCAAGAGGGATAAGCTTTTTTCTTTTATATCAAAGAGAACATAAGATAATAAAGGTGGGGACCACCAAAATGTGATAAAAATTTTCCCTGTTTTCCTAATCCTTCATTTTCTAGGGATAAATTTTACTTGAACGAGAACGGAGCCTGAATGAATTATCATTACTACATTAAAAATCAATTACCTTAATCAAGATTCAAGGTGCATGTAATGGTTCTTCTATCTAGAGCTTTTGATCTTTTCTTCAAATTAAAATAAAATGAAATAAAATTGAGCTTTATAATCTTTCTGAGTTTCTCTATTAAAAAAAAGACAAAAAAACGAAAAACAAATTCGCTGTTTAATTTTGTGTGAATACCACTTGGTTTAATGCAGGTACGTACATTATTTGCGAATGGGATCCTTTGTGCCACAATTTCAGTGTGCCGCCGCATGCCACTAAGAATTTTAATATTTTTTAATAAAATTTATTATAAAATAAAATTTTATTGTCTCATAATACAACATGATTAACATTTATGCAAAAAAATTAGAATTTTTTAAAAATATATACCATATTTTTTAAATAACCAACCACTTTTTAATCAAAATATTCCAAAATTATAGTATATAATTTTTAAAAATTCTAATTTTTTGCATAAATGTTAATCATGTTGTATTATGAGATAATAAAATTTTATTTTACAATAAACATTATTAAAAAATATTAAAATTCTTAGTGGCACTGTGGCACACAGTAATTGTGGCACAGAGGATCCCATCCGCATAACTTGACTTAGTGACAATTTTATCTTGAAACTCAATTAATATATTAGTCAAGCCTCATAATTGGATTTAGTTACAAGTTTAGCCCCTATGGTTTCTAACAATTGAAATTGCAGCCCAAGGCATTTCCACCCGTGACATCATTTTACATGTTTGTTTTTAGAAGAAGAAAAAAACATGAGACACATAAATTCCGACCACCTAGCTAATTGGAGCTTTAATTCAAAGTAATAAATCAGAAATGACCAAAAATTACCATTAAGTTAATTTGTGAGACTTGAAAATGGTAATTGAAATTAGGACTAAACTATCATATCGAGCAAAAGTCAATTTCTAGGGCTAATTAAGGCAAGGTTCACGTTGCAGCCACTCAAGCATGTTGAGTGACATCATTAAAGAGTTTTTTTCAACTATATTAACACGCAAACCATTTCAAGAACACATCTAATTACTTTTTCTTGATTATCTCATCTTAAGTTTGACTAGTAGTCGAACAGAAGTATAACAGATTATTATTATAGTTAGAAGCTATAATATATCATATAATTAAATTAATAATGCGTGCTTATACTAGATACGCCCTCTGTCCCATAAAAATATACTCCCTCCGTCTCTCTTCAAATGACACAACTTCATTATTGAGTTGTCTCACTTCAAATGACACATTCTATAAATGGGTTGATTTAAGGCTTAACTATTGGGTGGACATGTGAGGCCCATATACTTTACATGCTTTATGGAGTGTTTCTTAATTCTTGTGCAAAAAGTGTTGTGCCATTTGTAGTGAGACGGAGGGAGTACTTATTTAAAATGAGTATATTTTTATGGGACAGAGGGAGTATAATAGTTTACTTTGCTTAAAATATCCACACAACCTCTTGTACTGATTTCTTCTAGACATTACTAATTCTCCTGCTTATTAGTTACTATTTAGTTTTCTTGTTGGACAAGATCACATGTCATGCAATAGAATTAGTAAATTCTTATTTTATTAACAAATGAGTAAACTAATCGTCTTGTATCTAGGAGACTTGTGATCTTGTCAAACGAAGAAATGAAATAATAACTAATCATAAAAAGTAAACTTCATCTCTAGGATAAGCTCGTATTAATCAACTTATTTTGGGATACACTTGTGTTAATCAACTTATTTTTGGATAAGTTTGTATTAATCAACTTATTTTGTTCATTTATTTGAATTGTAAATGAAAACTATTTTTGAAGTACTCAACGTGCAGATTAGCGTAGACATGAAAAGGCACGATGACATCTTCAAAGAGCTTGTTCAACTGTATTTCTATGCCAGCTATCAGTTAACGTGCAACCATTTATGAGACTACTTTGAATGACTTCTTCTTGATTAATTTTTTAATTAAATAGAAAAGAAATTTAATATACCATATATAGATTTTTTTAAATTCAATTAACATTTATGTATACCATATATATATCATTTATGTAATTAAGAACGACTATGGTTTTTCACATTTGGTGTAAACTTTAGAGAATAACAACACCACAAAATTCAGAAATATATAAAAAAGAAGAAAACGGACCGGACACGCTTGAGTTGCGCAAGAGCTGTTCGATCAAAGGTTCCTATGACTGGTTTTCACGCCAATTTCCGCTTGTTGTCTTTGTATTAGATTCTAATGTTGTGTTGTTAATTTGTAACAATAACGTGTCAAACTAGGCCAAAACTAACTTTCAAATTAGTTCATAAATCTACTTGCTGGATTTTGTAATAAACCTTGTTTCCTCACGTTTGAACCCAAAAAAATGCAATTTGTGCATATTTTGGTTTTTATAATATATTCAATTTGTCCATAAATTTTAATATTTGTCCATAACCAAACTCAAATTGAATAGGGTTGTAGTCTGCGCGAGAGGTGTTCGAGCAAATGTCTCTATGACTGGTTTTATGCCAGATATCAAACTATGTACTCCCTTTGTCCCATTCTTCTTGTCCCAATTTTTTTTGGCATGAAAATTAATAAAGTAAAGTTGATAGGTGAGAGATGGTGAGGCCCACATGAGACCAACATACTTTTTTGTGGGACCAACTAACTGCAACACCATTATATTTTGTTTAGCTAAGTCAATGTTTATAGGTTGTGCCTCTGCTTAATTAATTTCCGTTGAATTATGAATTACAATTGGTTCATGTACAGTAACTAACTACTTATAAACTAGTAATTTTCTAAATTTGGCTAGTTGCATCTAGTTTAATTAATTGCGTAGAGTAGTCATGTGAAAGAATATGGTGATGTATTTGTCTAGATCTACATCAAAATAGATGTTATTTAAGAGTTTGTTATGTCTGTTGACGTCACTAATATTCTTTGGCGGCTCCATCTATGAAACAAGTAGATTTGACTTAAAAGGCCAAATATGAAAATAAGTGTAATTTATCGGATTCGAAGCAAGTCGAGTTTTCAATAATATTTGGAATGGTTGGGATCCTCTGTGCCACAATTTCCATGTCCCACCGTGTGCCACTACAAATTTTAATACTTTTTAATAATGTTTATTATAAAATAAAATTTTATTATGTTATAATACAACATGATTAATATTTATGCAAAAAATTAGAATTTTTAAAAATTATATACTATAGTTTTGGAATATTTTGATTAAAAAGTGGATGATTATTTCAAAAATATGGTATATAATCTTTAAAAAATCTATTTTTTTTATAAATATTAATCATATTATATTATGACATGATAAAATTTTATTTTATAACAAATATTAAAATTCGTAGTGGCACACGGTGACACACGAAAATTGTGGCACAGAGGATCTGCTCTCATGGAGGAGTGGCACGAATTTTGATAAAGGTGAAATGATTATAGTGTTGAGTGTGGAGAGAGATGATTTTATTGAAAAAAATGGTATTTAATTAGTAAAGAAAGTATGACTTTATCAAATAATTACGATTTTTAGGTAAATAAAATGAAATGATAGAAATAAAGATAAAATGTTTTTACTATAAATGGAAAAAGAAATGATGGACCTATATTTCAGGGATGGACGACAATGACAAAATGAGTCTATATTTCCGGGATTGAGGGGGTATTATTTTTACTTAATCGGTTCAATTTTATTTAATTTTAACTAATTAGTTAAATAAAAATTAAAAAAGATAAATTATTTTTAAAATTGAAAAAACCCTTATTTTATAAATATTTTTTTTAAGTGTTATAAATAAGTTTTGTTAATATATCTTTTCCCCACGAACCAATAAAGAAATTGGAGGGAGTATTATTTATGTGACAATTCAATGTGAAAAGCATCACATTATTAATTAGAAGTAACATAATAATCGTTGTTTAATTAATTCTTGAGCTCATCTATCCGCAGCCAAAATAAATATCGGAACATCAGCAGTCATAGCAGCGAGCACACCTCCCATTCCCAAAAGGCCGAGATGGAGCCCGACCCGACCCAAATAGCCCACGATTTCCCCCCTTTCTTCCGCGTTCACTCCACCGGCCAGATCGAGCGCTACCAGAATCACGATTTTGCCCCTCCCGGCCACGACCCCTTGAACGACGTCGTTTCCAAGGACATCTCCCTCTCCCCCTTCTCCCTCCGCCTCTACCTCCCCAATTCCAATCCCAATCCCAATTCGAAACTCCCCGTCATCTTCTACACCCACGGCGGCGGCTTCACCATCGAATCCGCCTTCTCCTCCACCTACCACCGCCACCTCAACGCCCTCGCCGCCCAATCCCGCTCCCTCGTCGTCTCCGTCGACTACCGCCTCGCCCCCGAGCACCCCATCCCCGCCTGCTACGACGACGCCTTCGCCGCCCTCCGCTGGCTCGACTCCCGATCCGATTCCTGGATCCGCGACCGCGCCGATCTCGCCAACGTCTTCCTCGCCGGCGACAGCGCCGGCGCCAACATCGCCCACAACACCTTAATCAGAGCCGGCGGCGGCGAAGCCGAATTCGGGCTGAAATTCTCTGGTTTGATTTTAATCCACCCGTTTTTCGGGATCGGGAAACCGGACCGGGTCTGGGACTACGTCTGCCCCGGGTCGGGCGGGCCGGACGACCCGCGTTTGCACCCGATGGCCCGCCCGGATTTGCTGGCCGGCCTGGGGTGCGGGCGGGTGCTCATCTGCGTCGCCGAGAAGGACTTTTTGAGGGGTCGGGGCCTAGGGTATTACCAGGGGTTGAAGAAGAGCGGGTGGGGCGGAAACGCCGAGATCTTCGAGACCCCCGGGGAGTCGCACGTGTTCCATCTGTTCGATCACACGTGCGAGAACGCCACAGCGTTGCTGACTAGGATTGTTGACTTTGTCAGCTCTGAGGGAGTTCGAGTCATTTCGAATGTTTAGTAGTGTTGAAGATGAGATGATTGATGACTCTTGTTTCCTTCCCACTTTCGAGTCATTTCGAATGTTTAGTAGTGTTGAAGATGAGATGATTGATTACTCTTGTTTTCTTCCCACTTCTCACTATGTACCTTTCTCCTAATTGTGAGATAATTATGTTTGTTATGTTGTTTTTAACTTTTGCAAGTGTTACGTTGTTGATGTGTCTGATGACTTTACAAACAACATTTAAATTGAATACGCTATAACAAACTCTCGATTCGATAAGTTGAATTTAGCTAGACAAGACGGATAGAAATGTGATGGTCGACGAGTTGACTTAGTTTGCTTTACGTCGAAGTGTAACTTCTTTCTTTACTGACATTTATTGGTTATGTATTACATCCCCTGCACCATGGACATTACCACATTTATTGGCGTTTGTGAAACTTTCGCCTCGTTGATGAAAGTTGTCATCTTTTTCTAAAAAAAGTTGTTTTTGGATTCTTCCACACAAAAGAAAGCTAGAACAAACTCTATCTAGAACTTACAAAAGATGAAGAATATGACTTTAGTTGTTAGATGTTAGGAACAAAAAAAATAAATATGTGATGAGATATGGGGGATTAGTTGCTAGGATATGGTGGTTCTATTATAGGATAATAATAATAATAATAATAATAATAATAAACTTTAGTGGTTGTCTATAGGAATGGCAGTCAGGCGTGGCGGGCGTGGATAGTAGATATCCATACCCATACCCATACCCGCCACCCATCCGCCACCCGCCGCGGGTTTCAAATTTTGCTCAAACCCGCCACCCGCGGATACCCACGAAACTCGCGGGTATCCGCGAACCCGCCACCCACGGGTATCCATCACCCATCGCCCATTAGGTACCCACTAACTCGCCGTTCGCGGGTATCCATGACCCGCGAATCAGAATGGAGAAATGGGAATGGATAGGGGAAAAACCTGATGGAGGGGCGGCGAGCGGTTTGGGGCGGCGGCGCACGGTGATGTGCGGCCGCGCGGTGATGTGCGGTGGCCGGTTGCGAGCAGTCGGGGCGGCGGCACGGTGATGTGATGTGAGAGTGAGAGTGAGAGTGAGACTGTGAGTGAGAGTGAGAGTTAGAGTGAGAGTGAATGAGAATTGAGAAATTAGGGTTGTTGTTGGAGTGGAGATGGAGGCGCGCAAGTAGGATTTAGGCTTTTAGCTTAGTTGTAAATTTTTTAATTTATTTTCTATTTTGTTTTTTAGGAATTAAAAATTAGAAATTATGATATTTTTAAATAATTGGTGTGGGTAATTGGTGGGTAATTGGTGGGTATTTCACGGGTATTTCGCAGATAGTTTTGCGGGTATGTTGGCGGGTATATGGGTTTCGTGGGTATAGATAGTAGCTATCCAAACCCATACCCACGAACTAAATGGATAGTAAATATTACCCATACCCATGCCCGTAGATATAAAATGCCTCTCAAACCCATACCCATTAGGATGGGTACCCGCGGATTTCGAATACCCACGGGTAAATTGCCATCCCTAGTTGTCTACCCAAATAATAGCAACAAAATAGAAGCTTCATCGAAAGTTGACTTAACAAAATTCACAAATAATATAATGCACTAAATCGAACAACTAAATAAGCGTGAAAAGTTTTAAATTTCCTATAATTAAGATATGGAATCTGGTTTCTCAACAATCTACGAAAATCACCTCAATCGCACAAGCCAATGCGATCGCATTTTTCAGTAAATTACTGATTAGCCCCTGAGTCCCAATCGCTTTAATTGTTCTAGATTAATAATTTTTTCTTTTTCTTTTTTAATAAATTGGAGACAACAATAAACGTTCATTCATCCTAAAATTCCAAGGTTACAAGACGCAATAACCAACTAGGAAAATTTGAAGTCCAAACTTGCTTTATATTATTATATATAGGTTCAAATAGATATCGACATATTATAAACTCGAAAAGAAAAGTTTTGAATAAAATTGAGCTAAATATTGGCCATCAAATTGAAAATTGTCTTGGACACCTTTTCAAAATAAAACAAAAGAGGGCATTGAACAAACTCATTTCAACTTGGCATCATAATCTATTGCTTATTTTAAATAGTCTCTTTTTTAGCTAATTATCTTGTATAAAAAATGATATCGCATTCACGATGTCAATATCTTGTATAAAAAATGATATCGCATTTCACGATGTCACTATGTCAATATTTTCTTCCATGCTTATTTTAAATAGTCTCTTTTTTAGCTAATTATCTTTTATAAAAATGATATCGCATTTCACGATGTCAGTCTCTTTTTTAACTTAATACCAACAACTTTCATTAAAAAAATGTTATTGAAAAGTCCCACGTAAAATTATTGAAAAATGTAAAAATAATGTAAATAAATATTAAAGTATGGGTAATAAAGTGAAATAGAGTGTTAGGTCATGTCCAAAAATAGGAGTGCATAATCTTTGTGGACGTTCCAAAATGGCAAAAAGTGCATTATTTTCGTGGTCGGAGTGAGTATATATTACAGTACTTGATTAATGAAGAAGACAATCACCTCCAAAACAATGTTTTAAAAGGCGTTGGTTATGACTTATCAGAGCAATGATTTCTACCAACCCCCTCCAAAACCATGTTTTATATGACATGTAAATTAATTTCGTGCATAAATTAATGTTTTATTGATCTATCACATACTTATAAATTAATCATTTTAACATATATATGTGCAACACGGTAACTATTATCATGCTACAAGGATATGAAACATGCGCTAGACGATACCCATTTTTATTCATATTTCTTACAATAAGAAGTTTTCTCGATCACTATATCGTACCCACCCCAATCGTGAGGGTTTGACAAATTAAGTTGAGAAAACAGCAGCCAATTAATACTCTTTCTTTTCTTCTTTAGGAATGGGGGATTAGGATAACAGCTCATTATTGTAGTAAACATGATTTATATATATTCCTAATAATGATCTTATATATAAACTAATTCTCCTGATCAACCAAATCATCAAGCAGTAAAAAATGACGATTCAAAAGTCCATATTGGAAAATGGAAACTAATAAACAACACTCTCCATTCGTCTATAAATGAGTTCATCCCTCTCCTCTATCTTCCACTCCAATCAAAATCAATATATATTAATAAACAAATAATTAATGGATGTTTTCATCTTGTCGGTGACAATTTCTTGCAGTGTTGCGGCTCTAATATGTGTATGGAAAGTATTGGATTGGGTTTGGTTTACCCCCAAAAAGCTCGAGAAAATCCTCAGGCAGCAGGGCTTCAAGGGCAATTCTTACAAGCTTTTCTATGGCGATTTCGAGGAAATCGGCAGAATCACCAAAGAAGCCTTGTCCAAACCTATGGATTTCACCAATGAAATTCAGCCTAGAGCTACTCCCATCTTCCATCAAGCTACCAAAAAATATGGTACGTCCACGCACTTAATTATTTCTCATGAATGCATGCAAATCAACTACTATTGTTTTATGCTTTGGTTCAGGGCCGAGCCAGAAATATAGCTTTGAGGGAGCTAAACTATAGAAGAGAGTTAATACAAAAAAAAAAATCAGAATATTAAATTTATAGTGTTAAAAATTACTTTTTTGCTAGGGGGTGCTTGAGCACCCCTGCATCCTGGCTCGGCCCCTGATTCGGTTAATGATATAGATGATGGTGATGTATGGTTCCAATTGATTTTCAGGTGAGAATAACTTCGTCTGGTTCGGGCCGAGGCCTGCAGTAAACATCGCAGACCCTGAGATCGTAAGAGAGATTTTCTCGAAGAACAATGTTTACCTAAAGCCTTCTGGTAATCCGATCGCTAAAATGTTCAAAGGGCTAGCGACGTACGAGAAAGAGAAATGGGCCAAGCACAGAAAGCTCATCAACCCCGCCTTCCACGTCGAGAAATTAAAGGTATTCATGAAACTTCCAGGGGCGGAGCCAGAAATATACAACAGAAAAACCCTAAAAACAAAACAAAACAAAACAAAACCCATAATTAATGTAAATTAATTAAACATTTTTTGATGCATGAAATGTTGAAACTGCAAATAGGATACATGAAACCAGGGGGCAGAGCCAGAAATATTGCTCGAATGAAGCTAAAATAGAAAAATCCAGTAAAAATTAATTTTATGTGCGAACACTGGGAAACTGATCTCTTGCATATATACCTTTCCTGCAACAGCATATGGTTCCGGCGTTCCACTCGAGCACGGCTGATATGCTGAGCAAATGGGACGCAATCGTGCCAGCTGGCGGATCCTGCGAAGTGGACGTGTGGCCTCATCTTCAGACGATGACGAGCGATGTGATTTCAAGAACTGCATTTGGGAGTAGCTACGAGGAAGGAACCAAGATCTTCCAGCTCCAGAGAGAGCAGGTGGAGAGGGTGATCGAGGCGGGTCGCCATATGCCCGTCCCCGGATGGCTGCCCACCAAGAACAACCGGAGGATGAAGGAGATCGTGGCGGAGGTGGAGACACGGGTGCTCGGAATCATCAACAAGAGAATAAAAGCGATGGAAGCTGGGGAGCCAAGCATGGATGACTTATTGGGATTGCTATTGGAATCCAATGCCAAGGAGATGAAGGAGAATGGAAATGCATCCGGAATGACCATCGAGGAAGTGATGGAGGAGTGCAAGGTCTTCTACTTTGCCGGCCAGGAGACCTCTGCGTCTTTGCTGGTTTGGACAATGATCCTTCTGAGCCAGCACCAGGACTGGCAAGCCCGCGCCAGGGACGAGGTCCTGCAGGTCTTTGGGAGAGGGAAACCCGACTATCAAGAGCTAAACCACCTCAAAACTGTGAGTACATATAGTATTACTCCCTCCCTCCCTCCCTCCTATAGATATTGATATGTTTCTTTTGGATAACAGATTTTAGGAGAGCTGAAAAGTAATATAAAATGATGTTAAGTGATAGAAATATAGACTCCCTTCGTCCCACTTTAAATGGCCCAAAATATTTGGGCATGTAAATTAAGAAAATTGTAGTTGATGAGATAAAGTAGATGTACACATGTGCTTTATGCAATATTATAAGATAAAATGTAGAGATAAAGTGTAGTTGGGGAGATAAAATGGAGGGTCAACACAATTACCTTTAATTCCATTTCAAGTTTAGAGCAATTATTTATGGGACAACCCAAAATGGGATTTGGGTCATTTAAAGCAGCTGGACGAATGGAGTATTATTTATAACTGTGTGATAAAATGTCCCAAAAAGAAAATAATCAATATTTCCGAGATGGAGAGAGTACTGTTTGTTAGTAGGGACAGGTCTGGGGCGTTGGGGGATGCTCGAGCCCCCCGTAACATTTTTATTTTTATTAGCACATTGGATTAAAAGAAATTAATATTAGCTCATTTCGAACTATATTTCTGGCCCCGCCCCTGATCTGACATGCTGGTGCTGGCGTGCAGATGAACATGATCCTGAACGAGGCTCTGAGGGTGTATACACCGGGAGCGACGCTAGCTAGGTTTACCCACAAGGAGGCTAATTTTGGAAAGTATAGTATCCCGGCGGGGGTGCAGCTCGTGCTGCCGGTGCTAGCTGTGCACCACGACCCCCGGCTGTGGGGCGACGACGCCACCACCTTCAAACCGGAGAGGTTCTCCGAGGGCGTGTCCAAGGCGACGCAAGGGCAGCCTAAGTTTATCCCGTTCGGGTCGGGGCCGAGGATCTGTATTGGGCAGAACTTCGCTATGTTGGAAGCTAAGATGGCGATGGTTATGATTCTGCAGAATTATTCGTTCGAGCTGTCGCCATCGTACGCGCACGCGCCCCACGCGCTCATCACTCTCCAGCCTCAATATGGAGCGCACTTGATTCTTACTCAACTTTGAGATCACTAATTCATGGTTGAATGTGCGAAGAGGATTATGTAATGAGGTTATTTTCAGTGTGTGTTTGCAGAATAATTGGTGCGAACGTTTACCCTCCAATCGAGAGGTCGAGGGTTCGAGTCACCTTAGAGTAGTGTGTGAACGAGTCTGTTTTTCTTTCATTGGATGTAATAAATTTTTTAGAAAATAATTCTATTTGTGAATTTCAGAGATGGAACAGTTTCTTGAACTTTAATTCCTATAATCAATGTAATTAATCACTTGAGAGTTGAGATTCAATGTCTTGTATTTGATGTCCCATTTTCATTTTTTATTTTCTTTTTTCTTTAATTTTGTATTTTTTTGTTTTTATTATAAAAATTATTAGCTAGGGTTCGTACCACTCAGTCAGGGTAAATAATTACTTTTGTTATTTAATTTTTCGGTAGTTTATAATTCATTTTCAATGTTGGTAAATCAAAGTTGGGGCATATGATCTTTTTAAAATTTTGTTTAGTGAAATAAAAATTAAACATTATTCATATTATTATAATAATAAAAAATTGTATTAGAAAAGTATCTTTAAAATAATGGATTTAACGGTGGAACACGATAGGATAGAAAAAGTTATGGGACGCTGGATCTCAACCATAATGTAACTATAAGATTTTTTGTTAATTGATTTAATTATTACATTAATTTTGTTGCACATTTCCTCCTTTCCTTTCTTTTGTTTTTCGGTAGTAATGGAAAATAAATGTTACTACTAAAATAAAAACTGCATGTTCACCATATTAATATATTTTAAAATAACCAATTGTAAGCAGAAGATGTTGACAGATTGGGCGTGCTTCATGCACCGACAAACAAAATAAATAGACTGCATCTAAGCAAAAACAAAAGAATTATGTAAATCTAGGATCTTATAATCTTTTTGACAAGGAAATTCGTCGATGTCATTTATAAAAAAGACAAATTGAAATTCCCAGAATTCAAACAAATTACATTAAAAAAGGAATTCAAGCAGAATAAAACTAACAAAACTATCCTTTCAACTAACTGCTTCGTATATGTTCTCAAATCATCATCATCTATAAACTTTCATATTTCCCTCTTCTCTTCCACTGCAAAAAGCCATGGATGTTTTTATTTTTACAGTGGCAGTTTCTAGCACTATTTTAGCTCTAATGTATCTATGGAAAATATTGAATTGGGTATGGTTTACACCCAAAAAACTCGAAAAAATCCTCCGGCAGCAGGGCTTCAATGGAAATGCTTACAAGCTTTTCTATGGAGATTTCAGAGAAACAGGCAAAATCACCAAAGAAGCTTCGTCAAAACCTATGAACTTCTCCAATGATATTGCGCATAGAGCTAATCCCATATACCACAAAGCTACCCAAAACTATGGCATGCATGCACTTACTTGTCATATAATCTAGACTCGTTAAATTCATTACTATAAATGTATCTTAAGAAAGATGTGTTTTTATGTATAAAGTAGCATGACCCACTAAATTTGAGTAACCTTTGAAGGTAAAAGTGTTTCCTCTTTTTGTACGAGCCATTATAGTGGGACTATCCAAAAAGGAAAACAGGTCACTGATAGTGGAATAACATATGTAGTATATACTTAATTATACTTCCTCTGTCCCACTATACTTGTTTCATATTCCATTTTGTATCATCTCATTTGATTAGACGTGTCTAGTGGGACAGAGGGGGTATTATTTAAAGTTTAAGCAATTTAATTTTTTTCGATAAATTTAGATTACTCAATGATTGTTACCTCTGATCAGGTGAGAATGGCTTGGTTTGGTTTGGGCCATCACCTGCAGTGAGCATCACAGAGCCTGAAAATTATAAGAGAGATTATGTTGAAAAGCTATGTTTTCCAAAAGCCTTCTGCTCATCCAATTGCTAAGATGCTCGCGCAAGGTGTAGCATCGCACGAGGCAGAAAAATGGGCCAAGCACAGAAAACTCATCAATCCGGCATTCCATGTCGACAAATTTAAGGTTGTGGTGCTACCTACCTCTATCAAAGTAATTAACATACAAACATACCAATATTTTGATTAAAATCGGTTTGATGCAACAGCATATGGTTCCATCTTTTTACTTGAGCTGTGATGAGAAGTTGAGCAAATGGGATGAGATTATTAATGTAGGAAATGGTGAAGTGGATGTGTGGCCTCATCTTCAGACAATGACGAGTGATGTGATTTCAAGAACTGCGTTTGGGAGTAGCTTCGAGGAAGGGAGGAAGATATTTGAACTACAAAAGGAGCAGGTGAAGCTCATCATCGAGGCGGCTGCCTCTTTGTATATTCCTGGCTGGAGGTATGTTTGTTGTTAAAGATCTTAACCATTGTTCATGTTGGATCTCTGCTTTTGAATTTGAATCTATTTCCATGGCTCTGATTTTTATATACTGTTTCCGAAGGTTTTGCCAACGAAATTTAATAGGAGAATGAAAGAAATTGTGTCCAAGGCGACGAAAGGGAAGCTTATCTATTTCCCCTTCGGTTGGGGGCCGAGGATTTGTTTAGGGCAGAATTTCGCTATGTTGGAAGCTAAAATGGCGATGGCGATGATTCTGCAGCGTTATTCGTGGGAGGTGTCGCCGTCGTATGCGCATGCTCCTCATTCCATGATCACTCTCCAACCTCAACATGGTGCGCACTTGATTCTTACCAAACTATAACTTTATGCCACCAAATACACGAACTTTCATTTGTATTCTGATTCTTAAGACGATCAAACAATTTCGCCGGTTGAAGGCTCGGGTGGACGGTTGAAATGTCTACACGTGTTGTTTCTTTTAATGCTAAATGATGTTGTTCCAATATTTGTAGAGATTGACGAGGGTTTATCTTTAAGATATGTAGACGTTTCAAACGTCTACCTCAGCCTGTATCCGCAAAAATTGTTCGTCGTGTTAAGAACGAGAACACAATGAAAATTTGTCTATTAATTATTGGAGACTTGATTTTAATTTATTGTGCAAAACTAGAATGTTGTAAAAGTTTTTGTATTTAAACGCAATGCAAATGTGTGTGGATATAATATAGAAGCATATATTAATGAGTAGGTATTTTCATATTGTGAGCAATGAGAATAGGTGATAATTCATGCATGCTTAATATATATACGGATTTTAGGGGGCTTTTTGTAGCCTGTACATTTGTAGTGAATTTATTTTTTAGGAGGAGGATCAATGATGGCTTCCTATTTTTTTCAATGGTGATTATTGACCCACTTATTTTATACATACATATTGGGTCCAAATTTAATAGGTATTTGTTGCAAAATTTCCTTATTGGAATCTTGGGCAATATGGGCTTCCACATCAGCAAATTTGGACCAAATATATTTTCCCACAATAGAACAAAGTCACTCAATAAATATAAAATCGCAAATACTTTGTTGCAACGCGCGAACCCGATGCCCTGACCCGGTTTAATAAAAATATAAGTATAAGACGCATGTATAAATAAGCATAATGATTGAACATGAACATTGACTCTTTCTTTAAATTAAGAAATGATGCTAGTCACGGATACTACTTATTTAAAAAACTTGCACTTCCGACTGATTGCTAGCTACAAAAGTGACAAAAAAAAAAAAAAAAAAAAAAAAATCAAAATCAAAATACCTTTTTTTCCAACTACAACTTGTCTTCTTAGCTATCCATCATCATAGTCTACAAAGAAGTTCATCTCTCTCCTCTAACTTCCACTGCAAATCAAGCATGGATGTTTTCACTTATACAGTGACAATTTCTTGCAGTGTTGTAGCTCTAACATATATATGGAAAGTATTGAACTGGGTTTGGTTTAAGCCCAAAAAGCTCGAGAAAATCCTCAGGCAGCAGGGCTTCAAGGGCAATTCTTACAAGCTTTTCTATGGAGATTTCAAAGAAATGGGCAGAATCACCAAAGAAGCGTCGTCGAAGCCTATGAATTTCTGCAACGATATTGCGCCTAGAGTTGTTCCAATCCACCACGAAACCAGAAAAAAATATGGTAATTAATCTGGACGTAGTAATGATATTTCTTGTTTCTTGATTACCCAATTATGAATTATTACTTATGGTTAATGGTTGGGGCAGGAATACTAATTTTCGTAGGAAATAAGACTGAATCTGGGCTCTTGATTATCGTAGATCAATGACTCATATCTATTTTAGAGTGCAACTTTTCGTATGTTCTCACAATAAAATATGTTCCTACGATAACCAACCCCATTACTTATGATTCAGTTATGTGGATGAATGATTGTTAAATGTGGTTAGGTGAGAATAGCTTCATCTGGTTTGGACCAAGGCCTGCAATGAACATCACAGATCCTGAAATCATAAGAGAGATTATGTCGAAAAGTTATGTTTTCCAAAAGCTTTCTAGTAATTCTGTTGCTAAGATGATCACAAAAGGGCCAAGCAAAGGAAACTCATACGACACCGAGAAATGGGCCAGGCACAGGAAAATCATCAATCCGGCCTTCCACGCCGAGAAGCTCAAGGTAAAGCTTTATAGCTGAATTCGATGATAAATAAGTTAAACTTTTTTGTAGCTGAATTTGATGAGGAACTCCTGTCTCTTTTGATATATACAACACAACAGCTTATGGTTCCATCATTCTACTTGAGCTGTAGTGATATGTTGAGGAAATGGGATGAGATTGTTGGTGTAGCAAATGGTGAAGGGTGTGAAGTGGATGTGTGGCCTCATCTTCAGACAATGACGAGCGATGTGATTTCAAGAACTGCGTTTGGGAGTAGCTATGACGAAGGAAGGGAGATATTCGAGCTACAGAGAGAGCATGTGAAGCTCCTCATGGAGGCGACTCGTTATATCCCCGGGTGGAGGTATGTTAGAGCAAAGAGTTGGCTCGGGGGTGCTCGAGCCCACCCTATCGTTATATAAAAGCAATATTCGTGGCTTTGCTTTTCAATAATTTGTTAGGTGCAGGTTTGTGCCAACGAAATCCAATAGGAGAAAGAAAGAAATTGTGGCGAAGATCGATTCAGTAGTGGTTGGAATTGTCAACAAGAGAATGAAAGCAATGGAAGCAGGGGAAGGTGGTACGGATGACTTATTAGGAGTGCTATTGGAATCCAATGCCAGGGGAAATGATTCTGGAATGAGCATGGAGGAAGTGATCGAGGAGTGCAAACGCTTCTACATTGCGGGACAAGAGACCACTGCTTCTCTGCTGGTTTGGACAATGATCCTTTTAAGCATGCACGAGGACTGGCAAGCTCGTGCCAGGGACGAGGTTGTGCAAGTTCTCAGTGCCAGGGAAAATCCCAACTACCAAGAGCTAAACCACCTCAAAATTGTGAGTGTAGTAGTCATGTTTTATATTTTGTGGTTTAATTACGAGAGAAATCTGCAATCGCTATCTCATCTGATCCCAAGCCCGGCTAAGAGCATTGCCCAAAATGTTCACCAACCTTCCTTTCCCTCTCCTCTTTATTCCCGTCACTCCCATCTTTCTTTTTCATTCTTCAAATCTTCTTTGTGTTAGTTCATCCGCCTCTCATCCTTTTTTCACTTTTTTGTTTATCACTCTTTCTTGCTCCAAAAAATTTAAAGCTCAATCCAGCACCTTAATCAACAAGACAACGTCTTTTACATTAATTTTTCATCTAGATCTATGGGATTCAACGTGGCCTAATTTTATAATTAGCACAGTACCTCAATATTGATTGAGACGGGCCTTTCTGATCCCGTACATGTGGTGCAGATCAACATGATCCTCTACGAGGCTCTGAGGCTATACCCACCGGCAGTGATGCTTGCTCGGTCTACACACACCGAGGCTAATTTTGGAAAGTATAGTATACCGGCAGGAGTGCAGCTTACGGTGCCGGTGCTAGCGCTGCACCACGACACCCGGCTGTGGGGGGATGACGCCGCCATCTTCAAACCGGAGAGGTTTGCTGAAGAGGCGACGCAAGGGCAGTCTAAGTTTATTCCGTTCGGGTCGGGGCCCACGATCTGCATCGGGCAGAACTTTGCTATGTTGGAAGCTAAGATGGCGATGGCGATGATTTTGCAGAATTATTCGTTCAAGCTGTCGCCGTCGTATACACATGCTCCTCATAGGTTCATCACTCTCCAACCTCAACATGGCGCACAATTGATTCTTACCAAACTATTCCCTTCGTCTCACTAGACGTGTCCATATTCTATTTTGGAGCATCTCACTAGACTTGTCTTTCCTTTTCTGCCTGAAAATCACACGCAAAAGATATACGAGACCCATGTGAGCCACACCACCTCACTCACATCCACTTTACTTCTTTGGTCTGCTAGCAAAAAGTAAATGGGACACATCTAGTGAGACAGATGGAGTATAACTTTATACCATATGTATATGTATATATGTGTATGTTAGTGTGTGTGTGTGGTGGAATTTGAAAACATATATGATCGATTAAATATGTTCCATGTATATCTGCATGATAAATAAATGGAGCTCTCTTGTAACATATATATACCACATTTGTTGTTCACTAATGAAACTTGTGGTTTATATTTTTTCTGATCTCACCGCACAAATTTTCCCAAAAGTCTGATTTTGTACCTGAACTCTCAAAGTACATGTACTTTAACTGAATTTTGATTCTTTTATAACACGAGGAACAATTCTGGCATATTAAATGTTGAGGTGGATGCATAAAAACGTCATGTGTCATTTCTTTTAATGCTAAATGATGTTGTTCCAATATTTTGTTGAGATTGACGAGCGAGGGTTTATTTTAAGCTATTTAGATAATTCTAACGTCCAACTTATTATTTATCCGCAAGAATTGTTGGTCGTGTTAAGAATCAGAACACATTGTGTATTTGGAGACAGAATTTTAATTTTTAAATTAGCATGCAAAGTCAGAATTTTGCTACATGCGGAGGTACGTTTGATATAGTAACATTAATGAGTAGGTATTTTATAATAAGCATATATAGGTGATAATTCGCGGATGGGATCCTCTGTGCCACAATTTCCATATGCCACCGTGTGCCATTACAAATTTTAATATTTTTTTAATAATGTTTATTATAGAATAAAATTTTATTATGCCATAATACAACATGATTAACATTTATGGAAAAAATTAGAATTTTTAAAAATTATATACTATAGTTTTGGAATATTTT
>JAYJMF010000080.1:4099037-4112816 GCA_036873715.1 Salvia sclarea
TCACAGATCCTGAAATTATAAGAGAGATTATGTTAAAAAATTATGTTTTCCAAAAGCCCACTGGCAATCCAATTGCTAAGATGGCAAAAGGAGTTGCAACATACGAGACTGAGAAATGGGCCAAGCATAGAAAACTCATCAATCCTGCCTTCCATGTGGAAAAGCTCAAGGTATCTATAGCTAAATTTGATGATAAATAGGTTGGTTTTTTTGTAGTAGAAATTAGAAACTGATGAGGAATTCTTGCCCCTTTCGATACAACATAGCATATGGTTCCATCGTTCTACTTGAGCTGTGGTGATATGTTGAGAAAATGGGATGAGATTGTTGTAGCAAATGGTGGAGGGTGTGAAGTGGATGTGTGGCCTCATCTTCAGACGATGACGAGCGATGTGATTTCAAGAACCGCGTTTGGGAGTAGCTACGAGGAAGGAAGGAAGATATTCGAGCTGCAAAGAGAGCAGGCGAAGCTTATGATGGAGGCGACTCGCTCTATGTATATCCCCGGGTGGAGGTCTGTTACTTATATATACTGTGACGGAGCCAGAAATATAGCTAGCTTATAAGCTTTTAAAAGCAGAGAGAAACAGAGTTGTCTTGGGGGTGCTCGAGCCCACTCCAGCTCTGCCCTTGTTATATATGTTATGTTATAAGCAGTGGCGGAGCCAGAACCATAGCTAGCTTGTAAGGTTTTAAAAGCAGAGAGAAACAGAGTTGGTTTGGGGGTGCTCGAGCCCCACCCAAGGTCCTGAGCTCTGCCCTAGGTGTATAAGCGATTCTCATTGCTCTGCCTTTTGTGCTCCTTTTTGTAGGTTTGTGCCGACGAAATTCAACAGGAGAATGAAGGAAACTGTGGCGAAGATCGATGCATTGGTGCTCGGAATCATCAACAAGAGAATGAAAGCAATGGAAGCAGGGGAAGGTAGCATGGATGACTTATTGGGATTGCTATTGGAATCCAATGCCAAGGAGATGCAACAACATGGAAATGAATCTGGAATGAGCATCGAGGAAGTGATCGAGGAGTGCAAACTCTTCTACTTCGCGGGCCAGGAGACCACCTCGTCTCTGCTGGTTTGGACAATGATCCTTCTGAGCAAGCACCACGACTGGCAAGCTCGTGCCAGGGACGAGGTTGTGCAAGTTTTCGGGCGAGGGAAGCCCGACTATCAAGAGCTAAACCACCTCAAAACTGTGAGTATTCATCTTTCCTTTTCTGGAAATGACCCCACCTTCTTTTTACTTTAACAACATGTTACAGTATTTTGTGGTTTAGTTACGAGAGAAATCTGCAGCCGCTATCTGATCTGATCTTGTGTGGTGCAGGTCAACATGATCCTCCACGAGGCTCTGAGGCTATACCCACCGGGCGTGATGTTTACTCGCTTTACCCACAAGGAGGCTAGATTTGGAAAGATTAGGATACCGGCGGGGGTGCAGCTCGTGGTGCAGGTGCTAGCATTGCACCACGACACCCTGCTTTGGGGCGACGACACTGCCAGCTTCAAACCGGAGAGGTTTGCTGAGGGCGTGTCGAAGGGGACGCAGGGGCAGCATAAGTTTATCCCGTTCGGGTCGGGGCCGAGGATTTGCATTGGGCAGAACTTCGCTATGTTGGAAGCTAAAATGGCGATGGCGATGATTCTGCGGAATTATTCGTGGGAGGTGTCGCTGTCGTATACGCATGCTCCTCATAAGGTCATCACTCTCCAACCTCAACATGGTGCACACTTGATTCTTACCAAACTATAGTTTGACACTGTTATATGTGTTTGCATAATAATTAGTACGAGAAGCCAAACTATAGTTTGACACTATTATATGTGTTTGCACTTTTACTACGAGAACCCAATCCTTATTTTGATACTATTCTTTTACAATACATTTTGGTGCATCAAGTTGGGATCTACTAGAAATCATCCACATTGTAGGGAGTAGAGACCACATAATCATAGTAATAATGAAAAAACATTATATTATACCCTTAAAGTCAAAAATATATAAAGCATTATTTAATACGTAAAATAGTTAATATTATATATATAGATAAAACTTTATCTTGTACTCAAGAAAGCATATTTAATTTTAAAAGACAATTTGGACCATTCATTAATCAAGATTAATTAAATCCTAATTAAAAAAATTAACTTTTGATAATCCCTAATGTGGATTGACAATGAAGACAAGTTTTTGCCCTTGTTGAATATAGAAGCGTTAATGCATAACCAAGTAGTATAAGATATTTACACTATAGGAATTTCACTACAACAAAACATAACAAGAAGGTGCATGCTTCCTCTCAAAACAGAAACAACCAAGAAAAATTAATATCTAAGAGCAACTTAGCCAAACTCCATTGCTCCATTCGTGATGAATCCTCAGCCAATATTTGCGATAAAATATCTCATCTCCGGTGGTCTCGAAGAACACCGTGTAACCGTCTCCGCCTCCGCCGGTGATCCGCCCCCACCACCACCCGTCGTTGTCGAACGCGTCCACCACGTCGTTCAGCCGGTACTCCGCCGCCGGGGCCGGCGGCGGCCTGGGGCGGACCTCGGCGGCGGCGGCCACCTCCCGCAGCCGCCCCGTGAGATCGTCCTTGACGAGCGTGCAATACTCCACGAGGTAGCCGTCGCTTCCGAGATCGGCCACCACCGTCGCCTCGTAGTAGGAGCCGACGAATCCTTCCTGCGCGCTCGCCACCTCCACCGGATCTCCGCGGCGGAACCGCCGCGGCGCTAGTATCCGGCGCGCTGCCGATTTGGGGTTTCTGCAGAGGATTGGTGCCATTGTAGTTGCTGATTGGTTGATTGAATTGAGAGGTGTGGATTTTGGGGTATGGCTGTTTATTTATAGAGATTTTGGGGGCTGACTTTCCTTATATGGAGATGTGATTGTTTCCGAGTTTAGTTTGGATTTTGGGGTATGGCTGTTTATAATAGTAACTTTTTATCCTTTTTTTTATTTTCTATACAATTTTTTCAACTTCCAATACATCATACCAACTAAAATCAATAAAATTATTAAAATTCGTGCCAGTTAAATTATGGCAAATGATCATGGGCGAAAAGAGTACTAAAATATCATTTACAGTGAAGAAAAATGTTACTATCTGCATAATAGACCACCTCTTATGCTTAATTGGTTTGTTTGAATTAGAACATGCCTTGATCATTATTTATCGAATATTTGAGACTCGCTAATTTGTTCGAGCTTGTCGAGCCCAAACTAGCTTTCTGAATTAATTTTATACTAAAAGAAATACTAATAATTATTTTTTAACTAAGTTATTTATTTTACAATGCCATAATATATTCATTGTTTTGTTATAAGCAACAAAGATAATTATAAATTTAATACATAATTAGTTCATTCGGAGTGGAGATTAAATCTTCACTGCCCCCCTCCCCTAACTCCAATAGAATCAATATTTTTGAAAATAAATCCCTTAACTAATTAACTTGTGAACCTCAACTTAGTTTTGTTAAACTAACAGACTTTGCTACACAAAATTCGAATAGCTCATTAATAACTTAAGTCGTTTATACTTGGTTATATAAACTAAATTATCGTCACTATTGTTAAAAAATGTTTTTACTTCCCTGAAATAGGGGAAAATTAATGATGAAATTTGCGTCGACGAATGAGTGACGATGCACATTGACGAGGATAGTCGCTGTTATTTAAAAAGCGACTTTAGTTGGAATTGGATAGAACCGGACAGAGCACTTTCCCCAACTTCGTCTTTTCACTTGCTGTTTGAAACTTGAAACAGCAGAAGCAAACCTCAAACCTCTCAGAAACCTCCCCTTTCTTCTAAGGATCCATTTCCAGAAACCAGATGTCGAATCCCCCAGGCGCCGCCGGAAACCACGGCGGCGACGGCAGCAACAATGATCTGGAGAAGATTATGGCGAAAACCGCTGGCGTCTTAGTCATCTCGGGAATCGCGATCAGCATTCTCAAATCCCTCAACCCTTTCAACAACAGTAATCCGACTAAAATGGAGCCGCTCACTGAGTCAACCCGGAACGAGAAGGCTATCCCCAAACCTCCGCCGCCGTGCTGCCGCTCCTCTCAGCCACAACCTCTTCTTCAGGTAAATAATTTTTTATTTTCTAATTTGTTCATCATTTTGTTTCTGTATTGTAAGAGGATTCATCGAGAATGCGAATTATAATGCTATGCTTAAATTAGTATTCGAATGTGGCGAGCATGATTGATGCCAGTGGCTGAGCCAAGGGAAAATGAGTCTATATTATAAATTTAGAGTTAGTTTTGAGAAGAAAAAAAGAACAAATTAGGAATGCTAGTCTAAGAAGCTTGAGTTTGCCATTGAAAACAAGATCTCCACTTCTTGTGAACTTCTGGGGAGGGGAAGGTGGTTTTGCTTAATTGGACTGACACAGAAAGTTGGGAGCCAAAATTCATCTACAGAAAATAAGTTGGAAGCTAAATTTTGCATACGCTGTTGTGTAAATGTCTAGCTGATGCTCATTTCGATCATACGTATTGATATCATGTGTTTATGTGCTTGTGTTGTCGTTAATGACTTGATTACGACTGTGTGCAGGTCGCTGTTACTACATCGGTGGAGCCAAATGTGAAGGAGGCAGTAGAACAAAATCAAAATGTGGTGGAATCCACAGGCAAAGCTGTGAAGATTGTGAAGGGAGATACTCTTTGGGGCTTGTCAAGAAAATATGGGGTATATATCCATTTAGACTTTGTTTACTTGAATTTTACTCTTTTGTTGGATGGCAAATTTCTTGCTTCTTTTCTGGAAGTAGGCATTGAGCTTATTTGTGTATGTGGGAATTGTGTTACAGGTACCTATCAAGGAAATTAAGGAGGCTAATGGGCTTACAAGTGATACCATCTATGCTGGGAAGAAGCTCATCATCCCCTAATATGATTCCTACATTTGCAATGGTGACTTAGTTTATCTTGGTTTCTTTCATTCTTCAACAGCTAGGTTATGTTTAGAATGCTTACACTAATACTAGAGGTGTTCTATATGTTGTATGAAATGACAGGTCTCAGTTTCTTTCATTCTTGAACAACTAAGTTATGTTTAGAATGTTTTACACAATATACTATCTTTCATTCTTGACAATTTAGATTAAGCTGGTGTTATATATGTTGTAATATTAACTTGTCATTTTGGGAGGTTAATGTATGTCAACCTGTGGGGACTGGAAGCAGCAATCAAGCAAGAAATTACCTATATTTTATAATTGAATTTTAAATAGTTAGGGTTTGGTGGAATAAGTGAACAAGCACCAGTAGCAAAAACTGTATTAGCAACCATTTTCATTTGAACCAAAACATGGGCATCCAAAAAATGAGAAGATAATTTAGGGGTGAAATCCGAGTACAGGCAATGTGATCTTGCCAACAAAAGTACCATGTAATGTGAAAAAATTTCTTCAGAAAACAGACAAATCTCAATGTCAATACTAAAATGTTGGTTGAATGCAAATATAACAAGTGTTTATGCCAAATGTCCCTAGTATAACTAAGCTGCTCCAGATCCAAATTAAGCAATGTTGGAGGCCTTGTTGAGGATAACACCTTCATATTTTACTTGGAACCACTTCATTGAATCCTCCTTGGTGACTCTGTGTTGGATGCCAACGCGAGCCTTGCACCTACGGCGGCGGCCCACCCGGTAACCAGGGCGCTCAAGGACAACGTAGAAGTCCATACCATAAATACCAGTAGACGGGTCATACCTATGGAAATTGAATTGTGTAAGAAAGACAAAAGTATAATAATAGAGTGTGATAGCCAGAATCAAGCTGCAGTTGTCACCCATGATTTGATTAACAATAGTAATTTCACAATCAACATAATCAAAAGTAATATAGTTCATAAATCCTAAAGGTGCATTGAACTCCTGAGAGTTTCATAGACCTAAGATTCGTAGATTTCCAGAGCCAACAAACTCCTTCCGTAAAAACCTCAGCAAGCATTTACATCCTACAAGGTCTCAGTGTCATAGAAGATATAGACTACAAGCTTATCTGAATTCCCTCGTAAGGTGACTAGCATGCTTAAGATCAGAATTGAATATCATGATTAGAACTGATTATATACTACTTGGAATTCAGATATTTAAATTTCACTTTTTCCCATCTTACATTGTGATTGAATTTTTCTAAAGCTACATAATGAGTTAGAGGCGATTTAAATATTGTGAACCACCCAAAAGTCATACATTTTTCCAAAAAATCAGCTAGTAGACATTATAGTTTAGACAGCTTGAGATGTATTAAGCAACCACTTTTACAGGAGAGCGAGAATTACTTACTTGATTCCAAGATCAATATGCTCCTGAATACCAAATCCAAAACAACCAGTTTCACTAAAGTTTCTTCTCAACAGTTCATACTCCTTGACCTTCAGTCCACTCTCAAGTAGCTGCATTGCCTTATCACCACGGACTGTCACATAGCATGCAATCTTTTCGTTACGCCTGATCCCAAAAGAACGCACAGTGTACCTTGCTGTCAAAGAAAAAGTCAACCCAAGAATGAGAAATATGTTTCACTGCCAAACCATATTTTGCAATCATCTCTCAAGAGATCAAGCTTGAATATACAGGTTAAATCCCAAACCCAGATCCAAAAGAAATCACCAATAACATTTTTATCTTTAAAAGCTTGAATGTGCATATGAGAAATAGTCCAAGGCTGTTTCTTGTGGTAATAACAAAAGACAACCGTGCACATCATACACTTAATTTCCTAAATAGTTGAAGTGACAATTCACCAAACAGTGATTTTTTTTGTAATATGTTGTGTATATTTCTAGGTAGTTATAAACTTGTATATTCCAACTGACAGGAGCATATTATTACCAATTACCATCATTTCAAATCAATTGATTTTAGCAAAAATACAAGTATGAGATCAGTTTAGCTCAAGTAAATTATAGCCATGGTTGGAACAATAAAGCTGCAAGTGCATCACATTTCTTATACCATTCAAGCCTTTACATAAAACAAACTCATAATTCTTAGAGACCAAAAAAACAGCTTTCCCAAGCATTCCATTCAATAAAAATGAAGCCTTACAATTTCAGTTAATGAAGTATAGCTTCAAGACAAGCGGCATCATACACACATACCACTTAAAAAAGAAATCCCTCCATTGTAACACAAAACAAAAGGCTCCGCCCAAGTCTATAACAATGCAATCTAATAATTCTTTTACAACCTAAAAATCTTTTTAAACAGCTAAAACTAGAATAATGATGAGAAATATTACCCTTGGAGAAAACAGGGGTCTGACCGCTAAGCTGTTCCAAAACCTACAAATTATTTAACAAAAATTAAAGATTTAGTACTCATAAGAACATTCGACCGCAATAATGCAAGTAACCAGAAAATACGGTGGTGCCGCCGTACCTTAGCGGCTCTGGTGAGACGATCTCCGCTCTCACCGACAGAGATGTTGAGGACGAGCTTCTGAACCTTGATTTCCCTCATTGGGTTCGAGAGCTTCTTCTCCGATGCCTGAAATCATGCATTTTCACAATGAATTAGACTATCATAGATGTATGTATTAACATTATAGATACAGATATCGACGGCGGGTGGCGGAGAGCTTACCATGGCTGTAAGGTAGGGAGGCGCGGAGGTGCAGCTGCTGATGAGAGGGTTTTAGGGATTACGAAATGCTGCAGAAAAAACCCTAACTATATATGATGTGGACACTGGAGTTAGTTGGGGCTATTTCATAATTACTGCTAGTTTTGAGGGGCTGTCTACAAATAAGCATGGTCAGATTTTTTTGGAGTAATAAATCAACAAGTTGTTTTTTTACTTTCATAAAAGCTCTTATTTGGTATTATTTGAACTTTGTATTGTCATTTATATAGCTCATCTTAATCGATGGGGAAAGATAACTATTATTTAGATACTTTTCTTTCGGTTATAAAAAAATATTTTGTTTTACTTAATTTAGTAAAGAGTAAAGACGATAAAAAGAGAGAATGAATTCACCATGCCTTAATATTTCTCACACAAATTTGTTGTTTGAATGAAGATATAGAGCGCAGACAGCAAGTTCAAAGTGTTTCTTTTTTTTTATAACACCAAAAGGTAGAAATATTGATCATCACTTAAAGTAAGATTTCTCACACAAAGGGAGAAAGATATTATTCATAAATCTTCATAAAGAACTTAGCATAAGAAGTAAATTATGACAACAACATTAGTTGATCTAAACATATTAAATGTTCCAATAACAAAACTTTGACATGCCAAAAGAGTTGTGACTGCCAAAAAATCGAGTCAAAGTAAATCATCATTGGTGTCCGCCGTTTCATCTTTGTAGCACAATGGCATCTCTTTGGTATGTCATAGTATTATTCTCTTGAGAATTCTATTTGTTCGTTGTAAATGTCTAACTAGGTTAGAAAATATGTGTGGGTTGTATTTTATTATGTAGATTATACATATGGTATATGTTGTTATAGTACTATGATATTAAAGAAAGAAGACACTCTCACATGTTGACCTTTAATTGATTTGAACCCTCGACCTATTAATTGGAGGGAAACATCTTACCAACATACTGCACTTCATCATCTACAATGTATTACCCGTAATATGTATAACAGTTATATTATACTACTAATAACAAATAAACATCCTATCATTTACATTGAGATCAAATATATAGGTTCAAATTATATTTTAAAATTCTTGAAAATCTAATTGAATATTAATGTCTTCTTTTCACCGATATTCAATTATTCCCATATAACTTTACTTTCATGTCACCAAATGAATTGATACGCATATATATTAATGTAATTATTAGTATTAGTTCTAGTATTTCCATTAATAGTTTAGTTAATTAATATTTGTAATAAATGGGTATTGTGATGTTTATAGGCCCCACCCTTAAGTTTGAACCCATTAGGGATGCGTTTACCATTTCCTACTTTTATAAATATCTAGTTGTATTTTAGGTTTAATCAATAAATGAAGATATAATTTGTATTTATTCTCGAGGGAATGGGAGTAAGCACGTATCATGAACCATTCAACCATTAATTTGTTTGGTTGTGTTTTTATAGATTTCTATGTTTATTTTAAATGTTTCGGATTTATCTTTTTAAAATTCGGTGTTGATCATTTCGGTCATGGTTTTTATATAATTATATCTATTTTTTCCTCTCAATTTATTAGGTTTGATTTTAAATTCATAGCACTTTAGTTTCTGCGGCTATTATATAAACAATAAACATGAAAAACGCAAACAGTGAGAGATTAAAATTCAACCAAAGTATAAAAACTATAAAAGTGGGATTAAGAGAAAAAAACCCATAAAACGTAAAAAGTTTAAGAATGCAAGAAGAGATGGAACTATAAGAATCATATTTTCTTACTTAGAAACAGAATGGAAGTAATTTATGAGTATATAAGCTAATATAGTGGCGAGATGCATCATTAAAAGCGTTTAATACAAAAAAAGCGTAATTATACACATTATTGGAAACTAAATTATGTAACATACGTAAAGCTAATCTCTGAAACTCATAAAAGTTCGATCACGAAAATTGAAAAGCTAGGTTACTACTCTCACTAATATTACATTACACATCATTTAGATTTTAGAGTGGAATGAAATCTGGAAACAGTTTCCTTTTCTCAACTTCTTCCACCCAAAATGAGCTTCAACTATGTGTTTACATCGCCGTAGGCGACGGCGTAGCAAGCGAGGTTGCAAAGTTACCTGCTCCGGACGGCCTATGATGCTTCACCAACGGAACCAACGACTGCACGACATCAGCCATCAACGGCCTGTAGTCGGCCTCTGGTTGCACGCACATCGCAGCAATGGCCGCCACTTGAATCACCTCCTTCCTCGAATGCTGACCCTCCAACGCCGGATCCATTATTTCTCCAACCTTATCTCTATCCGTGAGGTGTGGCAACGCCTATGCACATAGCAGAGAGAGGGAGAGAAAAAGCAGATATGTCAAAAGTAGTCGGGCCGAGCTGAATTAGACAGTTCTAGTTCTAAGGTTGATGAAACAGATTGGTGACTAATTTAAACAAGAAAGTGAGTGGGAAACCAACCCAAGATACGAGAACGCCTTCACCGGGAGGCCTCTTCATGTCAACTGGAACTCTGCCCGTCAGCAGCTCCAGGAGGACTACTCCGTAGCTATAGACATCCGACTTTGTGGTCAGGTGCCCGGTTAGAGCATATCTGCAGGAATGATTGCACGAGAATTAGAGAAGGAATCTACATTTAAAGAGGAGAAAGTATCGATTTCTAGTTCATAAAACGATAAAGATAAGTGTTGGAAGTGCATACTCAGGTGCAACGTATCCCTGAGTGCCCAAGACGCGCGTGGAAACATGTGCGCCAGCTTTCTCAGGGCCGAGTTTTGCTAGTCCGAAATCAGAGACTTTGGCGTGGAAGTTTCTGTCAAGGAGGATGTTACTGCTTTTGAAGTCTCGGTGAATTACTGGCGGGCTGACATGCTCGTGGAGGTACTCCAAACCTTTGGCAGCCTCTAGAGCTATTCGTAGTCGAGTTTCCCAGTTTAGCTCTGAAGGCATTGCTTTATTACCTGAGGGTTTCACCAAATAAGAAAAATCTCAGATTGATTGAGCAAAATAATATATTTCACAGGACTCATTTCATTTCACCCGTTGATTTCATCCACAAACTAGAGATCCAATCAAGTTGAAAAACCTAATTTGTTTTAAGCAGATCAAGCTGAATTGAAAAGGACAAGTAAATGATTCGATCCCCTTGAATACATAAGAGACACTTGTTGTTCCATTTTAGTACCAACCAGAACATACACGAATTTCACAGACCTCGGTCACTGGAAACGGACTTAAAATAGAGCATAGAATATGATAGTCGTGAATCTTGTTACATCACTACACGAAAACATTTACATGACATAATGCAGAAGACGAGTTGAGGATGAAAGCCGTAGCACCAATTCAAAGACTACATAGAAGCATAGCTGATAGCTCCAGATAAAGAAATGGTGGAAGATCATGGATGAAAATAAATGTTTGAGGAATTTCTCACTCTGCATATACAAATCAAGGATAGAGAGCCTCAGTAATCTACTTGACTACTTCCAAATACAACTGTCTACGTTTGAGAGATGAGTCTGCGTGAGAAAATTAAAGGCCTCTTTTAACTAAACTATTTATTAAAAAGGAACAATTTCATCACATAATTGTTTGTATTTTAAAGAGCTTAATCATTATATATGAAAATAAGTGAATTTTCATTCCAGAGGAAAAATTTAAGAAATGATTGGAAAATGACAACTAAAAGGGATTTTTGCAAGTTCTACTATTTAAATGCATTGAGATAGTATAATATAAGGTTTCATAACTGCCACAGCACTTGCACTGAACTTAGTAAAAATTTGAGCAACCGTTATGATTAACCGAGGCAGACATTCAAATAAATGAACAACAACCAACTTTGCCACTTGCATGAATCATAATGTACTTCTTCACACAAGATCTCTAAAATGCCACAATATAAAGGTGACTACTGACTATTAAACAATTTCAGACAATAAATAAAAATAATTTACCACTGATGGGATACAAATGTTCCTGCAGTCCTCCATTAGCCATAAACTCATAAACTAGCAGTTTGTGTTTATGGTTGCTCTCTGAACAGTAGCCAACCAACGAAAGCAAATATGGAGAAGATAGCCGGCCCAACAATTCTACCTATCATTTCATTATATTAGAAGCCAATGGAAACATCTCAGCATACACTCACATAAATAAGATCAGACACAAGCAAAAAGAATCCAACCTCTGCAGTAAATTCATCTTCACCCTGCTTTCCAGCTCGATCCATCAACTTAACTGCAACCTTCCTTCCGTTTTGAAGAACTCCTCGATACACCAGCCCGAATGCACCACGGCCAATCACGTTAGACTTCCCAAATCCGCCAGTTGCCGAATGCAGCTGTTTGTAAGTAAACACCTGAAGCCCTCTCTCTGTAGCAACTTGGATGTTGTCAAAGCTGCTTGCTTTTTCCTCATGGTAGATCTCTTACAAAATTTCAATAGCACAAACAGCAGAAAAACAACACATAATCAGAAACAAACAAAAAGAGAAAATTGATCAACTGAATCAATGCACTTTAATTTACACATTACACCATGTTAACAATTGATAAATTATGAGTAACTCAATTGTGGGACATAACTGTTTTCCCACTTTTGACTAGTTGCAAGAAATTAAATTTCCATCCACCCCAATTCAAGCCCCACATTTTTTCAGCTGTCAAGACAGTAAATTTACTACCGACAGAAGAAGGACCACATTGCCAAAATTCATCTCACGTTTCTTCGACAGGGTTTTGCAAGAAAACTATCTGAAAAAACAATTGAAAATTTCCATCTCCTACAGCATGCCCACATTGTGAAAACAGCCAAGATTGCATTTTTTTGCAGAATCTAAGAGTGCTAAAGCTGTACATGCTCAGAAATGTTTGTGCAGAAGCATAGGAAACAAAAAGGAAGGCTTTTGAAAAGGGAACTAACTTTGTTGTTGGATCTTGGCGCGCTTGGAGAGCTGATACCTCAAGTAGAAGTAGTAAATTAAGGTTACAAGAACTGAAGCGACGGAGAGAGATGCCAAGACTAGAATTGCAGCCAATGCGATGCTCTCCTTCTTCTTGTAATCTTCGTTCTCACCTCCCATTGCTGTAAACTACTTATTTTGAAGAAGTGTAAAATGGAGAGGCTTTGTGAGAGATAGAGAGGAAAATGTGAAGGTGGCAAATGGGGCACCAGTGTCTGAATGGGAGGTGGGGGCTATTTTACTCTCTCTCTCTCTCTCTCTCTCTCTCTGTGCCAGTCTCTCTCAGTCTCTCAGTCTCTCTCTCTCCCATTTGATTTCTTTCCTTTTCTCAGGTTGTGTTTTGTCTTCTTCCGTGGCGCGGAGACCAATTGTTAACAGTTACCATCATTTTTGTACCGACATCCCTCGATTTTCTTTTATTTTCATCTACGTCCCTTTTCAGTTTTCATCTCGTTGCCAAAGTGTTTTTTTTTTTTTAATCCTCTCTCCCTAGTCCCTACTCATTAGGAGTGGTAAATGCGAAATGGTTCGCGGGAAAATCGGCACCGGACCGGTAACATCTCGGGAATTGGTTTTCGAGTATCGAAAAAACGGTACTAATCCTGGTATATGCCTACACGGTATGAATTTTAGGCAAATTTTCGGTACCCGGTTAATCGGTACCGTACCGGGTACCGGTTTAAATTTTAAATTCAATTTAATTTCTAATTTTAAATTTTAAAATTTGTTTTATGAATTGAAAAATAGGAAAAAAAAATATATGTTGAATTATTTTTACGCGACAATTTTACGTAGAATCATAGAAATGTTAATTTGAGTAAAGGGGAGAAAACAAAATCATTTCATGTGACGATTTTTACGTGAAAAATCTAAATAATTTACATTAAGTGCACAACTATAACTCAAATACAATCATAAAGAAAAAATCATTGTTGTGTACACATGTTATTTTTCAAACCTCCAAACATTTGTATGCTATATATGAAATATTATTGAGAATGAACAAAAGAGAAAATGAATCAAATGAAGAGTTGCATCTATTTTGGAGGTGTCACTGAAATTGTCAAGAATGAGATTTTGAGGGTATCTGGCATGGGGCAAGACCTCTCATACAAAAGATTCTGCACAAAGTTGATTGTTGGGCATCCAAGCTACTGTCTTATGCAGGAAGGATCCA
>JAYJMF010000080.1:4135408-4148690 GCA_036873715.1 Salvia sclarea
CTTTAATAGTCATTTTTTGCCATGTGGCATCCTAGTCATCTTTTTATAAATAAAAAATAATAATAAGGATATATTTGCTACAATATCAATAGTTTAGGTCTTTTATTGATATTATTGAAAGTTCAGGATAATTTTAGTACAAATCACATAGTTTAGGATTTAATTTGATATTTGCCAATTTTTTAATGCATATATGTCGTACTTGATGATCATGCACGGTTCACTCAATATATATTATATTATAGTATATATGACACCAGTTCCTGAAAATGATGGACTTAAATTATGTCTGATTCCAAGGAGATAGTAATTAATTTGGCAAAAGAAAATGTGATATATACAGTGAATTTCATTCTAATTACGATTCATCAATTGTCAATTACGAATTTTTGATTCGTAATTAACGTTTATAGATCACAAAACAAAATCCACTAAAACTTTAAAGTTAGTGTATTTTATTTTAAATTTTTAAGATTGTGTGCCAAACCATATATAATCCACTAAAACATAATGTATTTTACAACAATTAACCCAGACTCTAATAATTTAAGTTTGTATTTATTGGTTAGTCGTAAGTTACACGACTCGTAACCAAGTTTTTTATCCCTTTTGTTACATATTTCATGTAAAATAATTTGTTATTAAGGTTAGTTTTACTTGAATATGCTTATGCTTATGCGACTGGAGTTATTTATTCCTTTTAAAGTCATCACTTTTATATGCTTCTTGCAGTTGGAAAGTAGTAATTAATCCAATTAGTTCCATAATAATTGGTTCTGTAATTTCTAATCATCTAATGATTTAACATGGTGACAAAAACATGCAAAAAGATTTTAGCATCTTCTCTCCCTACAAACATTTCAAATCAGTGAAATAATTAGCTAGGCTAATCACATCTCATCTCATCTCCTAATTATATATTATCCACTCTTTCAGATGCAATTAACTTTAAATACTGTCCTTCCAACTTATCTAATTATCAATAACGGGATGATTTGGAAGCTGATGACCATTGATCTTTAATACTAATGGGTTCCATTTTCAATAATATATATCTTATGATATTATATTCCTGAAATATTTATGGACCATTTCGTTGTTACTTTCGGGTACACTGTCGCATTAACTTCCCTTTCTTTTTTGCTCAAAAGTTAGTCAAAGGAATATTATAGTGGCAACAAGCATTTAAATTTTCAATGTTTTATAAACCAAACAAATTATGAAAACATACTATACTATAACAAGATACTATAATTTTTAAACACTAATACGATGCCTTGGGATGAAGAGGGTAGGTCCTAATATATCTAGATGAATTAATATAACATAGCATTGAGTATTTGAAGGATAAGATTGTCAAATAATTTGCAAAATGAAGCAATCCATCATCGATCCATAAAAGAAAATAGTAAAATACTTATATAGTCAAAACATGACTATATTTGACTATTGTAGAATGTCATGCCACAAAGTACTCAAGTTTTCAAAGGTCAAGTCATATTTATTCTACTGTTTATTTTGATGGATTATTAAGTAATAATTTGTTATACTAATTTATCGTTCAAATACTCAAATATACGTTTACCAATATATCTTTATCACCCAAGTTAAATGTTATTTTCCATAGTTTATTAGCATTCAAAGGGGAAGCTACCAATAAGATTTTGAACACTATTTGGTAATGAGTTGTTGAAGATTTGGAAAGTTAAAAATGACACTATATTAAGAAGGTGTATAATATTGTGGGAGGAATCAAAACTCGATCGTAGAAGTGAACAGTCTCTTTTCGTTCCATCTTTTATTTATTCAATATATGATTGGTGCTCTTTTCCATTTGTTTATATTCTCAAATAGAAGGACAGTACATTTCGTGGGTCGTGGAAGGGTTTTAAGTATCCTTTGCACTCAAATTTATTAATATATATTTTGACTTTTTAAGGAAAAGAAAAGTACGTATATATGCAAGTATCATATTCTCTGTTATATCATCCATTGATGTTGCAATTGACACTATTTGCGTGCGAATCTTAATTGTGCACGATTTTGTTGCTTAAAATGCCATTAGATGTGGTAGTGAATGTCAACCGAAAAGATACAATAGAAATTTAGAAAATACTAAACACTAATGTACCTGCTGCTGATTACAATGCATATGCTAAAAAAATGTCCATATCATACAAGTTATCAAGATTACACCTTCTCAATACTTATTTTACTATCTCTTCAAAAAAAGAAATACTTATTTCACTATGCACGGCACGGCCCTCTAGTTTATTTATTAGTGGTGTATATGAAGAATTTTTAAATATTATTTTGAGCCATTATATATACATTGTTTATTCTTAAATTGAGTAGTTGCCAAATGGAATATATATAGAAGAAAAGCAATTAATAAATAACGAAACATTCTCTATTGATTAAAATACTTAAAAGAACAAATGTTAAATATATGAAAATGGATAACATGACAAGTGGAATGAATATATATAGAACAAAAACAATTAATAAATAACGAAACATTCTCCATTGAGTAAAATATTTTAAAAAATATTAAAAATATAAAAATTGGTATCGCGGCAGACGATTCATGATTAGAGCTGGCAAAACAAGTTCGGTCGGACCTGATCCAGCCCATCGGCCCGATATCGGACTGGTCCCGACTTAGATATATATTTTTAGGTCCGATCGAATGTCGGGCAGTCCGACTCGCCTAAATTGATCAAGAGCCAGTGTGCTCGGGCCAACCCGGCCTGCCCAATAAATTTCACACTACAAATAAATTTTCAAGCCTAATTCCGCCTCATAATTTACGGCCCAATGGATTTTTGAGGTGACTCGATTTTATGAAGGCCTAGCTTAGAGCTATCACAATGATGGGCCCGACCGAGCCCATCATGCTTTTCATGCCCGACCCAAAAATCCAACGAGCCTGAAATTATGAAGCCCAACTTGACCCGAAATACTAATCACAATGTAAATTATAAGCGGACGGGGTCGATCGGAGCCCATTAAACTTTTGATCACTTTGGACAGGTCAGACCGACTCGAAATTCAACCGGGCTATCTAAAATGTTACCTTTTTTTTATTTTTATTTTTGGGAATTCTAAGACGCCCCATTACTTCGCCATTCTGTTACAAGTAAGTGGACAAGTTGGACAGAGTCTACATACAGCGAAGGTCGTTTTGGGGGGGCAAAGGGCAAAATCGTCAAATGTAGAGCGGAATCAAATTATAGTGAAGAAGCTCTATAATCAGCTTCCCGAGTCTCGCCGGACCCCCAAAATCTCTCCATTTTCTTCACTCCCTCAAACAACCTAACCCCCTCTCCCCCTTTAGCCAAAACCTCAGATACACGTATTTCTCAATCTCTCTTGGAAATAGCACCGATCTCCATTTCTGCGCTGTGATTTCGTTTTCGCCGTAAGTCCTTCTATTCCCCGTTTGTAATCTGGTTTTGTGCGCGGTCGTTATTTCTGGATTATGTGGTTTAATCTCACTGTTTTTGAATCGTTTTTTTGTTTGTTTTTGAATCATTTTATGCTTGTTGATCCGTTTCGGATGTGAATTTTGAGTTGTTTTATGGTTTTGGGCTCAATTCGCTTCTTCGTTTGTGCTAATAACTCGTAATTTGGGTCTAATTTGGGGTGTTAGGAGCGGTCCCCATGTTTTTGCAGAGCTCCCTTCATTGAAGGTTGCACATGAATAAGTGTCAGTTTATATGTTTAGATGGATGGTTCTCAGTGGGCCTGCATGATTCTGTTTTTGGTTTGATTGGGAAATCTTTGAGCTGTCATATATCAATTTTTGAGCTTTATATGGAATTTCGAAGTTGAACTGTTGCAATCTTTAAACTGTCTAATAGGTATTGTCGGCGAAGATGAATTATTAAGTAGGAGGCTCATGTGGATAGACAGATTTGATGGTCAGCAGTTTTTTGCGTAATATTGGATGCAATTAAGGGAGAGGGTCTTCAACAAAGAGAGGACCCTTGATTCAGTTTGGAACCCGAGCGGTTGTTTTTGACGTTTTCTCCTAGTTTAGTTGGTTCGTTATCCAGACAATGCCAGCCGTGCAGAAGCTTTATAATGCGTGTAAAGCATCACTGACGCCTAATGGACCCATTTCAGAAGAGGGTTTAGAAAAAGTTCGCAACCTATTAGGTAAGAAGGGCGAAAGTCCTCGTCTTTTGGTTTTTTTTCTTTTTTCCTGCGATTTTATTGATCATGGATCTTCTTAGAAAGGTATAATTATAAACAGCTGCGCATATGCATTTATTTTTGTGTAGGTGACACTTGGTATATCTTTGTAAAGTTTGTTGAAATTCTTTCTAGTTAATGAAGTTGGTCGAAAAAGATTTTCTTTTTAGTTCTTAGAGGAAAATCAGCGTGCACTTCTTTATTCCTTTTACTTTCTATGATAATTTGGACTCATTCGGGTGAAAAAGAACAAAACAAAAAGTCTTTTGAATATTCACTTTGACTATCGTTCTCTCACGTGTCCAAAAAATTGAATCTTTGTTCTCTGGAGTCATTGTAATGAACCACATTTTTGGGGTAAGGGTTTTCTCTTTATTTCTTTTCGGTGGTCTTAATTTGTATTTGGTGAAATAGTATCTGTCAGTTTGGGCATGTGAAAGGTAGTTACATCAAGAAGTTCACTAAGTTTATTCCGCAGTACGACGTTGTATACCATCTTCCTCTATGACAGAGTTTATAGTTACATTGTTAATGAATGTAATAGTGTATGCGTTCTCTTGTAATCTTTGTCTTAGAGAAATTTGCTGATGTTACAAAGCTCAAATCTAATGGATGAACCTGCCAAATTGAATGAAAATACGAATAGGCAACAGTATGGCATAAATGGCCATGTTTCTCGACTGAGAACTATCTGATGTTGAAATAACGATGATTGGTGGAACAGTTACTTCTTTATTTGGATTTGTCTTTCTGTGCAACATTGTATCAAGAATTGTAGAATGTTCTCATGGGTAAACATTTTGTAGTATCATGGGTAAATAGTATTTCTCGCCTCTAGGGTATGAATATATAAATACTCTATTTTAGAACTTATTGACAATGTAAAGGAAAAGTGATGCTATAGCAGTTACAATGGCTATTGAAAATCAGTCAGTTAACAGACCTCAATGTGGAATGTTAGTTATATAGTAAGTATATTCTAGGACAAAGGAAGGCGCCAATCTCTTATTTTGGGATATCTTAGTGAGGAAGTAAAAGAGCGATAAATTTGGGGGAGATTAGATAGACTAAACATAATTAACAGTACTATAACATTTTGTTGATGCTGGCTAAGCTTCCTTTTCTTGTGCTTAACATGCTGCCCTGGACTTGACAGGAACTCTGTAATACTTACTAAATTTGTGCCCTAGCAGGAAAAGTTTTGCAGACATTAAATAGAAAACAACTGTGTTACTACTCATACTTGGAGCACTTGCTTTGTGCTTGTGCACATAATAGATTTGTCTGCTATGTATGAAAGACATTCAGAAGGGTATATCTATTATTGTAACTATATTATTATTATTGTTACTATTATCTGTCAGGTTGATGTCTCATAATCTGATTATATGATAGTTCTTTAACTGATGAATGTCTCATTGAACCGTAGCCCCAGTGCTACAGAAGGAAATCTTGCTATATTAAAAATTAATTCTCAAGGACATTTGAAAAAAGAAAAAAATTGTACAAGGATATGTTGCAAGATCTGCTATCACATTTAATTGCTAAACCTTAACATATCAGAAACTAAATTTACATAATATTTAATAGCTCAACATAGCCGTTACCTGCAGGTATTACTTTATACCTAATCCTTTCATGTAGTGTATTGTTATGATCTATATGTGGTTGTGAGGTTTGAACTTTGAACTGGTTTGGCTCTCATGTTGTGTTCATGACCACCTTATACCTTGTCCAAAGGTTGAAGCTATTAGAAAGGAGTGTTAATTTTTACTGTAGAATATCTTATTGACAATTTAAGTCCAGTGACTTTTGTACTGAATTCACGTATCTGCTGAATGATGAGGCAGATACAGTTCTTCTAATTCTCTACTCTATATTTGAGTTTTCCGTCCATCTTTACCATGATTCTTTAGTTATCATTATATTTGATTGTCAATGCAGTCTCATGTTCCACATGCCATTACCTACCTACCATCCATACTCTTTTGTTGGTTTGAGGATTGAATTTAACGTGTCGAAGGGCATTCTAATTCTGAAATTGCATTAGAGGTCCATGAGCTGCTTGCTTTACTGGTTAGTAACTATATACATCCTTTGTTGCAGAGAAAATCAAGCCTTCTGATGTAGGTCTTGAGCAAGAGGCCCAACTATTACGGAATTGGCAAGGTACCTTCACAGAGCGCAATGGCGGAAATCGGTCTCCCCCCACAATTAAATACCTGCATTTGCATGAGTGTGATGGCTTCTCTGTAAGTGTCTTCCCTATGATTTATCAGCTTTTTTTCTTTTTCTTTTTCTTTTCCTTTCTTTTAGTTTCACAAAGTCTACAATTTGTATGATGATGATGTTGTAGGCATCTCTACAATTTTGGAACCACTAATTATTAATAAAAGTGACTTCTTTCTTTATCAGATGGGGATATTCTGTATGCCACCTTCCTCGGTCATCCCTCTTCATAACCATCCTGGGATGACAGTGCTGAGTAAGCTTCTGTATGGTTCGTTACAAGTAAAATCATATGATTGGATCAACATTCCTGGGCCTTCTGATCCATCTCAAGGTTGGGTATTTTAGGCAACTGCCTTAGTGTTGGATTCTACTTTCGTGCTGGCTACCTATGTTTTCATTGAAACCTCATTCTTGAATGTTGATTTTATGGCAAAGAAAGTGAAATCCGCACAAACAAGGAATAGCCATCTTTAGAGGATGATTACTGACTTAGATTTCTGGATGTTGTTCTCTCATTGATAATTTGGCTTCTCTTTCCTTCCAAAACTCCCCTCTGCATATACCAGCATGTGTGTGTGTGTTTTCCCCCATCTCATCAAAATATGCAAAACACTAAAGGGACGTTTATTTTGAGTGATATGATAGATTGATAAAATATAGGATTGAGTATTTGAAGGATATGATGGTAAACACTAAGAGGACATTTATCTATCCATATTCCATCATATCACTCAAAGTATGGCCCGTAAATCCTTTTATCATCTCTATCTGTGCATTAAAATTCTCAGAGCTACATGACGCTGCATATAAAAGCAACATTAATCAGGTTTTTTACAATTGGTGAATTAATAATATTCTAAAGACGATTTGATTACTTTCAGGAGCAAGGCCTGCAAGGGTTGTGAGAGATTGTGACATGATAGCTCCATGTGATACAACAGTTCTTTATCCAACTAGTGGTGGTAACATCCATTATTTCAAGGCTATCACTCCTTGTGCCATCTTCGACATCCTTTCTCCTCCCTACTCATCCGAAGACGGACGCCATTGCACTTACTTTAGAATGTCCCCCGCCGCAGATCTTCCTGGTAAAAGCATTGAAAACATTACATGCATTCTTGATAAAACAAAGGTCGGTAAGTCCAGAAATCTCATCATTTATTTATTTATTTGAAGGTACTATTGAGGTGGATGGAGAAACTATATCGGAAATTACGTGGTTAGAAGAGTTTCAGCCTCCAGATGACTTTGTCATAAGGAGAGGACAGTACAAAGGGCGTGTGCTAAAGACTTGAAGAAATTTTTGATGTCATATATTCAAATTCTATAAGCTCTCAAGAGCCATGACTGTCTTAATTTGCCTCAATTTTAGTATGGTTTTTAACTGTGGTGGTGACAATAATTTTCCTTTAGCAGAAATTAGACTTTTGAGGTGTACATAGTTGAGGTATTATATATTATTATTTGATTGACCATACAGGTCCCCAACATATCTGAGATCACATAATTTTTATTTCCTTTAACCCTTTTAATTTGTCATTTTGAATGCATTAGGTACCTTCAGCTTGATGCTGGTTGGAAGTGAATTTTAACTGTGTGATGTAACTAAATATGAGCTGGATATGCAGGTACTGTTTAAATCGGTTAAGCTGGAACTGGACGTTTTACCGCCTCGATTTAATTTTGAGTTTCTGAATTTAATTTTTGAGTTGAATTGACGATTGTGAGTTCTAATAGAGTTGAATGTGTCAAGTTTTGAGTAGAGAGGCTCTCTTTTGTGTATCGTAGCATGTTATTTATGTTATAAATGTTATTGATTGGAATTATTGTGAATCATATTGATATTGGTTGGTTTGGTTGGTTGGATTGGATCCCTCGAAAATTGAATTGAACTGTTATAACAAGAGCAATTTATGTGAAGATGCCAGATCTGATTTTCTTTTTAGAAGCGTGCCAAATATGAATTTATTTAAAATAATTAATACTCCCTCCCATTTTAATTTTAAGTCGTTTTAGTGTTTCGCATTATTTTCTTATTGTAAGTCATTATAATTTTATGTATCAAAATTAACCATATTTAGAGGCATTGATTGCTTCCATATGTTGTTTGATTAGTTTTTGCTTCATCGTTCTCTCATTTTGTTAATATGTGTACTTATTTTGAAGGGATACAGTACATAATTAATTTCATTAAATAAGGGTAATATGACCACTAAATGAAAATTCATTAAAAAAATGTGCATTACACTAAAACTAGAATGGGAGGGAGTAGATTGTTTAAGTTCGATCGTCTGGTCCTAGTTATAAGTATCGCTTATCAGTAATCTGGAATATTGAAAATTGAATAATTTAGGTAATCTGGAATATTGAAAATTGAATAATTTAGGTAATCTGGAATATTGAAAATTGAAATAATTTAGGTTTTAAAAGTATAATTTTTGTAGCTTAGTGGTAACCTTCCCCTATAAAAAGGCGAGAAACTTGGCAACAAATTCCAATTCCCTATTCTCCCAATTAAAAAATAATATTAATTATTTCTTTTTAATTTGTGGGTATTTTCAATAAAATCTGTTACAACTTGCAACAATTATACAAGTCGTTATCAAAGGAAACGATTTATTTCCATATCTGAATAAAAAACGTGGGAAAAAAATATCCTACAAAAATCAAGAAATCATTATTGTTTACACATTCGACATGTAAAAACAGTGTCAACCCCAACACTCAATAGTCAATACCAACTCATGAAACAAAATATTAGCTTCGTGTGTGTGTGTGTGTTTTCCTTATTCTTTTTTTGCTCTTCATTGCATCAAGCCATGAACTTCAAGAATAGCTGATAACAAAAAAAAAAAAAATAATAATGGGTAAGCATGGTGAGATGAATTACATCTAGAAATGACTAATAAGCAAGCAGAAGTAATACCTCATACAAAAAATGCAAATCATGAGATTGCACTTAACATTAGCCCTCCCACACTATAGTGTTAGCAGCTGTAGCTTTCAGTAGTCGTTGGCGAAGCGCGAGACACGAATCCAGAGCTCGACGCCTTCCTCATGGAGGCGGACGACAGAGTTCGCGAAAGCCAAGAATCCGATGGAGATTCCGGCAGAGGTGGTGGAGGAACAACACCCCCTCTCCCTGCCCTCTTTCTTGCATTCTCAGCCGCCTTATTCACAGCCAACCGTATCTCGTCTCCACTGCCCGAATCCAAATCCAAATCCAAATCCAAATCCAAATCCGAATCCGAATCCGAATCCTCAATCTTGGCATCCACATTTCTCAAACCATCATCAGCCAGCAATTCCTGCAAGGTCTTGAAGCTCTTCTTGTGTGATTGGATCACTGCATACTTCTCAACAACACAAACAAAACCAAAACAATTATAATTCAAACATATTTTGAAGAACATGGCATGACTGCTTAGTTATAATTAGTTTTGTTACCTCATTCTCACTGTCTGTTGAGGAGCCTGACTCAGAGAGTGTTCTGCTACTGGGAAATGTCATCACCCGGCTCATTGCAGGGACCGGATTCATGTTGAATACCGAGCTTTTCAAGCAAGATCGAGGTAGCAAGCAACACACTGTGATCACATTTTCGTATTGATCAAAACTAGGCCTGCAATGGAGCACCACTGCCTTTTTACGTTCGCGAGCCAATGCATTCGCGCCTAAATCATCTCTTCCATTTGCAACCGGTTCACTGCTTGGATTGGTCTCTTCTTGCAGAGCTCCCGCCTGATCAGTACTGGGCGGAAGCTCTGGGGAGGCCAGAGGCCTAGCACAGTCGTGAGACTGTGCTAGGATCTCTTCCTTTGGTTGCCCCGGGCTCTGTTCCCACAGGAAGGGGACAGAGACCGGGTTCCTCACATGACCAGAGTTCTGCTCTGGTCTGTGAGGAGGGAGCCAATGTATAACTGGGAGACCTTCTCTTTGATCATCTATTTGTGGGGCCGTCTTCGTCGAGCATCTTCGAACAGAGAGAATTGGTCGATTGAAATTCAGCTTCTTCTCCACCATTTCCCTCAGCACTATTTGTGATCACAAGAAGAAACTTTATAGGTTTTGAAACCAAAATATTCTCATTTATGACTTGTATATATTTGCATTTAGAGTATTTTAAATCAAATTAAAGAAGTAATATTTGCAGCTTAGATCATAAAACAATCAAACTTGGTTTCATTTTAAGTGAAAGAAATGGTGACGAAACAAAATCAAGAAGGAAGAAAAAGCAACCAAGATCTTGAGATAAAAAGGTTGTACCTTTTATGTTCCAAGAAATGAGAAATATGTGTATGTTGAAACTTGGTCAAATTCTTCGTTAACAAATATGCCACAATTACATAATTATGCACCCAATATTTATAGGGGGAGAGAGAGAGAGAGAGAGAGAGAGAGAGAGAGTAAACGAGTTTGTACGTTTCTGCAATTATTTCAATTGGTAGAGATCATTAAACTACGTGGAGACAAAGAGAAGAAGCTAATACCTTGTGTAAAATGGTGAAATAAAACTTAGTATGTTTTACATGCATTTCTTCATTATCTTATGCTCACGAAATTCAATTCCCGTTATTAATTATGAGAATCTATACTTTCCTTTAGGAAATCTATATAAAATTATACTATATTAATTGTTTCTGGATTTTGCATATTCGTTACTATCCGTTTTTGGATCACGTGACCTTATTTTAAATATTGGAAGTGATCCAAATTTTGAGACATAGGTGTTGCGGAAATCGACATTTTTATGTGTCACGAATTTATTTATTATTGGAAAACATACATTATTTTAATTTTTTAGTGAATTATAAAGTTTAAATCTATGTAGCCACAATGTGGGTGGCCATAAAATGGTTCAATAGAGGAAAAAATGATTCATTGAAACCTTTTGAATTGAAATAGAAATGGATTGCTTGTTTTTATCATAATTAAATATAGATTAATTATTAATAATAACTAATATTTTAATTTTTATTTAACTTTGTAAATTCAAGAATATGATTTTATTGTTACTAACGTGCTTGCTTCCATTTATCGATGCAAATTTATAAATATGATTTTTAATTTGATATTCAAGTTAGGAAATAATAATTATTAAATATAAATTTAACTTAAAATTTAAAATAAACTAATTTTATATAATATTTAATACTAAAAACTACTAATTTTATTTTTATGTGAGTGGCTATAATGTGGCTGTTTAGCATCACTCAATTATAAATTGACACATAGCGTGTATATTATTTTTGAAGGCGTCATATCATATGGTGTATAAATTCTTGGAATTTGGAGTAACGAAATGATGACTTTAATGCATGGACTTTTTAGTACAGTAGTACTTTTTTAGGTAATAGTTAAAAACTAGAAAAAAGGCTCACCTAAAATTATCATGTAAAATATTTTTAAGGTTATTAGTTCAACTAGATCAATTGCGTGATTTTTGATTCTTTTGAATTGGGTGATGATCCATCATTATTGTCGGTTATTAACTAATTATTGAGGGCACATAATTAGACCCTCTAGTTCTAAAAGTTTATAGAGTCATCAATGTCATATATTTTTGTTTTAATTTCACCCCTTTCCGCTCTAAATCTTATTAAAATTTTGTAGTTATGAGAACAAAATGCTTCCAAATATTTTATGGTTACCGTTATCCCTCTTACTATTAAATTATGTCAATATTATCGATACTAAAGATATTACATCAAATTTTGTTATACTATATGTTATTACTATTATAAATTCCTTTCGTCCACAAAATTTTTGTCATTTTTTATTTATAATAATTAATATGATCCACCTGAGTCATAATACTGCCACATATATAAAGCCTATTTTTTTCTTAAAATTCGTATCGTTCATAATGTGACAAATAATTATTGGACAGAGAAAGTATAAATTTATTACTATAAAGTCATATAGGTGAAATATACTACATAATCTACAAAATTAGGTGAATCTCCTTTGTCATTTTTCTCTATTAGTTTTGAACTCTCCATAACTGAACACGACTGGCTTTTGTGGTAAAGAATATTAAATTTATCATTTTTAAAATGGTATGACTTGGTTATTATTATATGTTTCCACTTTAGCTTTTGTACATTGCTTTTAGTTAGGGAAGCTTTTCTAAAGTGTTGACGCGTGTTAGTATATAATATACTCATTACGTATTAATTATATAAGGCTGGGTGATATTTACAAAATCTATAACATTTAATAAAAGATAATTATACGAGTAAATTTATTAATATATTCATTACGTATTCAGTATTAATGTTAATCCAAAAATAGAATAGACTTCTATTAGTAGATGGTTAAAAAACATTACTATTATAAAAGCCACTCTATGCATGCATTTGGAACATCTGAAAAAAGAATGCAAATCTATATAATTGGAACAAATGAGGAAATTTGTGTTTTTTCTTGTATAAATACGAGTGAATGTAATTATCTCTTTACAAGTGTACGATCAATGAGGGATGTTTGCATTGTACGGGTTCGCAACATCCTTTCTACCAACATACATATATATGATTTATTTTATACTTCCTCCATTTGAAAAAAATTATCACAAATTTTTAGCTGCACAAATTTTAATAAATTATATTGAAGGTAAAATTTATTTTTGTGGAGTTCACACCCGTAATAGAAAATCAAACATTTTTTCGTGAAAGGACAAAAGAATAAATAAATGAATATTTTTATAGGCGGAGTTCTAAAACAAGACAAAATTGATAAACCTAACTGCTCCTTGTTTGTGCAAGAAATTAAGAGCGTGTTTGATATCATAAATAAGCCCAAGATAACAAATATAGATGGAGTTATCTCATTGTTTGGTATCCGAAAAAAA
>JAYJMF010000080.1:4148790-4159866 GCA_036873715.1 Salvia sclarea
ATAAATATATATATATATATATATATATATATATATATTAAGGTATGGGTTTTAGGCTATGCTTGCTACTTTGTCAATGAGATTCATGAGTAACAGTTAAGTGTCAAAACTCTGTACAGTTGCTATTATTTTCTTATGAGAATATAAATCAAGAATATATATATTAAGGTATGGGTTTTAGGCTATGCTTGCTACTTTGTCAATGAAATTCATGAGTAACAACTAAGTGTCAAAACTTTGTACACTTGCCATTATTTTTTTATAAAAATATAAATTAGAAAATGTATTAAGGTATTGATATATAGACATCTTACCCTTATGTGCTCTTGACGTACTCAAGTTCAAGCCATTGTCCAACAATTGATCTTTGTTGTATATATATATCATACTTCAATATTAGTGTAGATGATGTTACTGATGTAGATTTGACTATGATGTTATAGATCTTTAAATAGATTTTTCAATGTAGATTTCTTCAAATAGATGGATTTCATCATTTCACACAAAAATATCTTGACCAACCACAATATATTTCTCTCTTCGGTTGAGGAGATCTAGCTCAAGCGGCTAGTTTGAGGCGTCGAAATACTATCATTTGTGAGATCTTGGGTTCAAATCTCGCCGCTTGGGTGGGGGTATTTTCCCACTTTTGTATGAGTAATTGTCGCTCTTTTATGGTATGTATTGGTCATGTCTGCGTGCGGGTATATGTTGTCCTGCGGTGTAATGGTCTTACCTGCGTGGAGTGTTGAGCTTTAAAATTGTTCTTATATATAATTGTAACTTGTATTTAGTAACACGACGGATTTTGCTATCTCATCCTCGTACCCGCTTCATTAGTTCATCGCTGTATCCACTGTGTTAACTGTTTAAATCAGTGTAGGGGTCGACGGAGATTACCCGGCGGAGGAAGGATCCCTGTCGGATACCCGATTCTTATAATTTTTTATTTTTTAATTCATATAATTTTAATATTTTTATATTAATATTTTATTAATAGAATTGAATAGAAATTAGATTTATTATATTTTAATCAATATCTTTGAATATTTTTAGTACATATATTATTTATTAATAATATAATGTACACATATATTTTTTATATCAGAGCGGATTCGCGTGGGGGTACAGATACTCGAACCTGACTCGGGTATAGAAAGTTAAACCTATTCCCATCTGTCCCAGCCCTCAATATATTTTCCCCAAACCAGCGGGTAGAATTGCCATCATATTTCTAAATCTAAAAAAGATATACTCCATTCGTCCTGTAAAAATAGTCATTTAATTCCTTTTCTGGACGTCCTATAAAATTAGTCCTAATCCATTTATAGAAACTATTCCCCAATACTTTATTCTTATTTTTTAACGTGGACCCCTTTCTCCACTCACAATTATCATTTTCTCCACTCATAATTAATGTGGATCCCTTTCTCCACTTACAATAATTTGATCAATATTTTATTCGTTCACAATAATTTTATCAATATTTTTTTAAAATTTGTGCCCTCCCTCCTTACGATTATTTTTACAGGACGGATGGAGTATATTTCTCTCTTCAATGTGGCTAATACGAGTCACAATCTATCTTCCAACTCAAAATATACCTCGAACCAAAGCTGATTGAGATATACAAAATTTTCTTGTAAAATAAAAGTGATAGTAATTTACCATGTAAATGTAGCATCTATATATGTAGAAACACAAAGTTAAATGATCATTAAATGAGGCACTGTTTAAATTGAGAAGGGGCAACGCGGAAGTGAGAAAATGACAGTGCAAAGAGCCCACCACGTTGTAGAGAGCTTTGAATCGAGAGAGAGAGAGAGATAGTGATACACAACTTATGATTGTCCAAATATACCATTCCACTACTAAAGTTTCCAACAATATACTTTTTTCTTTTTTATTTCACAAAATAGATGATACACTTACAATGGAAAGTAGATCAAAAAGTACATACTCCTACGGTAATACAAGTACAAAAAAGATTACAATTCTTTCCATTCTTTTGTGATTTTAGACCAAACAATACATTACACTTTATCCAAACTTTGAGAAAATTAAATTAGGATTTTCTTGTCCATCTCGATCGTAGTAATAAAGTTTTTGGTGAGATTTTAAATTATCTTATAGAAGGGGATAGGTGGGAAAAAGATATTCCTATTTTGGTCTAATTTCTCATGCTATTTTTTATTCATTGGTTATTTTCCTACATTGTAGTCAATTTAGGGCATGTGTCGTGAAAATCATTCATCTATATGTTGAATTAATGTGGACATGATAAATATGAGAGAAGTTATATGTCGTTTGCCTTATTGTATTTATTCATTTATTTTGATATAATATCTTATCAATTTTATAATTTACATAAAATTAAATTATTTATTAAGTTATTCGATGCTAAAAGGGGAAAAACTAAGACTAATGCATAAATATATGGGTTGTGGAATTTTCATGTCCTTATAAATATATGAGGTCTTTAAATTTGGAATTGTGTTATAAATTTATAATTAATCAAATTTTTGTGGGGTTCAAATATATCAAACTTCTTTTTTATTAAAGGGAAGCAATGGGATTTGAACCATAACTAGACTTCATTCTTACAAAGAGTATATCCTAGTTATTCATACACACCGAGGCACAATATTTATATATAGTATGACTAAATCATAACGAGATGGACTCATTTGTGGATGCTCGTATGTGGGAAAATCGATATTTTCTTTAGTGTAAACGATACTTTTTTGTTTGATGGTAAAACATATACGATAATTTAATTTCTACGGTATAAATCACAATTTTCTTCAATGTGACAAGAGTATTTGTGAACCTTAATCATCATTAAAAACCTATAGCGGGAGATTGATAACCCTAATTAAATTAAATTTAATACATACATCCAAATATTAAAAACAAAATTAAAAAAAAAAAATCTTGAACACAAAATAACAGTTCTATTTAGTATTAAATAATTTGTAATTGGAATTTGAGACTTCACAACTAGAATTAGTGCATTCGAATGTGGTGGAGTAGGTCTCTCTTCTTGAAAATATCTCTCGTCTGAATAAAGTCGCCCACTTTCTGCTTTTTGGCCTCAAATTTATATTTTTGCTGACTTACATCCAAATTAAAAACTTAGATTTGGTGCTTTGTACATCCGTATGCACGGTAAGAACGAAAACTATACTTATTATAAAAACGAAATCATGCATATAACAAAACAAAAAGAGGCAGATTTAAGTTAGGCCGGCGCCCTAACCGTTAGGTCAGCCCAATTAATATATAGATAATGAGATCGGCAAAATTTTTGCCTTTGAGCTCGCTCCGAATTCGCCTTCGGCTCTCCCTCAATCGACTCATGGCTTAGAATAGGAGCGACAAACAACTGGCCTAACCATTAGGCCGACCTAACGCAAATATTTGTATTGTTTTAAATATTCCATGGTGTTATATTTGTATACAAATATTAGAGGGAGAGAGAAAGAAACAAAGTGTTGATGTTGTTGATGGATGTAGATGCATATTTGTATATATCTAAAGAAAGAAAGCATTGGTAGGCTTATCCTAACAGTGAGGATTCTCTTCGGATTAGGTTTTGGATATGAAAGGGCCCAACCACAAGTTTGTCAATGTTTTCGAATGATTACTCTTACTTCTCATCTAACATCTCATTCATATTCATGCCCCATCAATTAATTTCCACCAATCATCATCTACTTTTCCCCCTCTCTCTCTATATATACATACATATAAAAGTTAGGTTAAAATAGAAAATTAATACTGCATTTCTCTACGAAGAATGTTCATTTATTTTCTCTTTTGTTCGTAAAAGACACTCACTTTCTTTTTATGAACATGGACTCTACATAATTAATCTTCATGAACATATGTTGCGGATCTCCTTATCTACTAACTTTACATTCAATACAATTTATTAAAATTCGTAATATTAAATACTGTGGACAGTTCTCACGGACGGGAGAGTATGTCAGAGATAGAACTCATAGAAGCCATTTATGAGACAAGGGATTATTGTAATTTAAATTACGATCTAACTTGATTCTATTTTCAATTTTAAAGATTTTTATAACAAGTTGGAAATACAAACACAACCTTTTCAATTTTTATAATATTATAATTTGCCCAAATTTTTCACCAACTCAAGCTTTTAAATTCATCGCGCTTTCATTCGAGGAATCAAATAGTGGGTTTTGAGACTATCCGCATTCATGTTCTTTCTACAATTTTCAACACTAGAAGACAAAAATTATAACATAAAAGAAAATCAAAAAGAAAATGTATGGTGATTTTTCTTGCATCTTATTGCATTGACCGATCTTAGATGCAAGAAAAATCATGAGATACTTTATTGATAAGTGTCCAAAAAGTACTATTAGAAGAGATTAAATGATATTATATTCAAATATTGTGTAGGTGGAAGAGAGAAGAATGAATATTATATTTGAGAGATTGAATTGTGAAAAAATCATTGATGGAATAGTAAAATAAAAGATTGTAGATTGTGTATGTGGAAGAGAGAGATATGAATATTATATTAAAAATTAGATTGTGAAAAAATCATGGATGGGGATAGTCTGATAAGTTCGAAAAGGGAAATGTTACGAGACAGGTTGATGTCCAGTATTTTCTTTCACCTTTAATAAACAAATCTAACATGTACTCTGGAGCATATTATATGATCACGGTTGTCATACAAAAAATATACTATATGTTGATATATCATATAAAAGTATCATATTGACGCTTGGTGGATGATACGAATTTTAATTAATATTCCCTTAGTTCACAAAAGTTTATTCTTCTTACTATTTAATATTCATATTCACTCCGTCCTCAATAAATGTGCGGATTGAAAAATGGCACAAGTTTCAATAAAAAGTATGATAAAGTGAATTTGAAAGGAGAAATGTATCACTTTTCAAAAAATAATGTGTATAGTAGTTGGAGATGTTGGCATTTTTGTAAAGTTTCTAAAAAAGAATACGCACACTTATGGGGGACGGACTAAAAAGGAAATTGCGCACACTAATCAAGGACGAAAAGTGTATTTCGTCGGTTTATAAATAATGTGTTTCACTTTTAAGTGGGTCCATATTTAACTAACTCAATACTTACTATTTCTTGTTGGATTTTTTCAACACTAAAAATGCATCTCTCGTTACTTTTTTTAAAATTCGTGTCACTTTCTCTATACCGCTCTCTGTGGACGAAGGGAATATTTGGTATATTTTTTCTAGTGCAAAAAAAATCTCATTATACAGAATTAGGAATAACGAAAAGATTTTTTGTTAAATAATGAGAAATTTTGAGGTTGAATTATATGAATTGAATATTTCACTAAGGAAAGTGTTGTAGGCTATTAAAAAAGCAAGTATGATGGACGAAGAGAATAACATATATATAATGTGTCGTATGTAAATCTTGTTTTAACGTAAGAACGAAGAAAACTCATGGTCGTTGTACAGAAATAATTATTTTATTAAATATTAATAAATCAATATAAACTTATTGGAAAATCTGTGGGCCGATCTACTGGGCCACGACAATGGGCTGGACCTACCAAAAGTTTTTCTTCGCAGTAAAACGACTTTGCGTCGTCTCAGTTTTTCCCATGCATATTTTCGGATAGACAAACATTTGTGTTAGGCCGGCCTAACGTTAGGCCAATTATTTGCCGCTCATATTCTAAGCCATGAGTCGAGCGAGGGGGAGCCGAAGGCGAACCCGGAACGAGCCGTAAAAGCATAATTGTTGACGGTCTCATTATCTATATATTAATTATCGAAACCGAAAGCGTAGCCGTTTGTTGTTTGTCGCCCCCTATTATTGTTGCCACTCTCATTACTTATACATTAATTGGGCCGGGCCTAACGTAAATGTGTCTCTTAAAATAATTACAAAGGAAATTTTGAACTTTCAGTTTAGTAAATAAAAGATAACAGGAATTATATTGACTATATTTTAACTAGGTGCCAATTAATTTAATTATATAACAGAATTTACGTTTTAGTGTGCTACTATTATAATAATTTATTTTATATACGATGTATAAGTTAATTAAAAATCAATATATATTGTAAAATTGAATGGCATGAATTACGATATATATTGAATAAATTAAATATACGAATTGTAAATTCTTTAGTTAGACTTAGATATAATCGAATCATTTAAAATAATAATAGAAAATTTATTTAGTAGTTACTTCAAAATTTCCGTGCATCATATATTTTTTGTAAAGATCATTAATTGGACGAACATCCTAAATTAATCCACTTAGACGAATCATGTGTGCAAATCCATATCATCATCGTTGAAAAGGAATATTTTTTATTTTGAATAATTATTAAACTTTAATAAGCTCCACCACTTAACACACAAATAGAACAAATATTTTAGAAACGATATTATAACACAAGAATTATCATGATTAATAATATTAGTTAAAATGATGTTTATAATTTAAAAATATATTTTCAAGAAGGAAATTTTATAATTTTGAAAAGTTACTGAACTTTCATAAGCTCCATAACTTTATACACGCATAGTGAAACTATGTTACAAAAAATATAACACAATAATTTATGATTAATAATATTATTTAAATTGATGTTTATAATTTAAATAGAATATCTTCTACCCATTTAATTTAAAGAAAAAAAGTTAAAAAGTAGAAAGAACTAAATAGTACAATCCTATAGATTTTGGGCGGCAACAATCCCTCCAAAGTTTTCATTTGGAACCACGAAAAAGTTAGCACTTCCAATTAAGTTATTCGTTTTCCCCCCAACGCAAACATAAGAGAAAAACCCTCCAAAAATTGAAGCAGCAGTTTTAACCCTCTTTGATTTCTCCCATCAACACCGCCGAATAATCAACCGTGCCGCTAGCATACTCTCAATCACCGGTGTCATCTCTCTAGGTACGGTTATTCCAAAACCCCCAAATGAGCAGTTTCATCGGATAAGAAATCGATTGTTTCTATCTACCATTGAACATATCGAAACTTGAATTCCTCTTATTATTCAATTTACAAACATTATTTTTAACTATGTTGCAATAAATTTATCTCTTGTTTGGATTTTTGAGATTGAGTGGCAGTCTTTTCAATCTAATGGTTACAGGCAGCCGTTGAAAGCATATTGAATTGGATAGGATGGGAAAACCAGAAGCGATCCAACATATGTGTTGTGGGCTGCAAGAAAGGTATATTGCTATATTCCTGTTAGAGCATTTTTAAGTTGATGTTGCTTATTGGGTTGAGGTTTTGTTCCTTGAAAGACTAGTATCTAATTATATCAGTGAGAATATTAGTATAAATCACCCCTCTGATGCACTATTAAGACTAAGTTAGTCTCTTGTCTATCTAATCTATGCTTAGCCGTTGATCTCCATGTTCAGTTTTCAGGCCTTGTTAGCAAGTTTATTGGGACTAATTTAGAAGATCCATTTAAGAAAATCCATATTTGCATTAATTTTTCACATTTCAGGAGATATATCTATTCTCTGTGTAATTTGTTGATTCCCGCTTTTGTAATAATGTATTTACATGGGGATACTTCTTCTGGTTAGTGGTTACTGTTGAGACTACTTACAGATGATTATGGATAACTGTTGTTAATAGTTCTAGAAACAGAGTGATAAAATCATAAGCAGAGCCTAGTTTATTCGTTATTGACTGTCTCTTGCTTGATGTACAATTAAAGATGTTGTACTAACAGAGCCCATTTATGCATGAGCTCTATTAAGAGATCTTAGGGGTTATGCTTTGATTAGTTTTTGTTGTTAATTGTTGTTGCATAAAGTCTTTGAATGACTCGTGTTGCTGTAAATTTATCGAAAAAATTGAATGTCTCTTAGTTTACTCTAAAATTATGAATCAAAAATGTAAAATACGGTCGAGAGATGAAGCCTTGTCTTGGTTCATTGGGCATGTTAAACGTTTCATGTATTTGCTATTCTACAGAATAACCTAATGTATTTGGCTACTATTGTCTATATGTTGATGAACAGCCAGGCTTCAAGATTTGGAATTCCTTATAGGTCAGTACAAATATACTAAATATTTCCCTTTACTAGCAAAGTTAACTCAATTACTTAAGTATATTATTCCAATGCAGGTGAGGCACCTATCACGAGGTCCTAATGAAAGGATATGTAGCTGCCTAATAGTTCAGTGATAGTCCAAGGAAAGAGAGCCAACACCACGAATTCAATGGTGCTGCTAATGGTGTCGCAGCAGTATCCTGATGCCCAATATTGCAAAGTCATCTCTTTCTGTTAAATGCTCTACTGGCACGTGTTGGTCACAGCGGGGGCGCCAATAGCTTGATATAGTCATTTGAAGAATTACATCATTTAATGAATGGTGATGAAGTATGAATGTACTAGATTGGTTGAGTTGTATATGGATGACTTATTTTTTAACCATTTCATATATGAAAACGTAGCTTTATCTATTTACGTATTCTTTGTTTTCTGTTTCAGAAATTTAGAGTAAATAATAATTTGGTGATATCTCTAAAATATAAATAAATTGAATAATAATACAATTGGCATATTAATCAAATCTCACAGGTCATAGAGTATTTATCTAGACACCAACAAATGTTGTATAAGATTTCTTTGCCAACATAAGTGAATGTCGTATTAGAGTTATGAAATCTGATATTTTGTTCTTCTATCTAGACATTGTCACGTGTCGTTATAGCAGATTTATACTATCGCTGCACTTCCACACGCGACACTAAAAGTAAACGTGGAGAAAAGTAAAATGTAGAGATAAGTAATATTTAAGGGCACTTTTAGGTGTCTCTAAAGCCGATTTTTGTTGTAGTGAATGTAATTGTTTTTTTCAAGTTGCGTAATTTTCTCTTATTTCATAAATAATTAATTTAGTAATTTTTTTATCGATTGATAATCAATCAATTTATCTAACAAAGTTTTATCAGTTTAAAATTAGAATAATCTATTGTGTATTATTGAAATTTAAAAGGGTGTAATTGTAAAAATATATGTAAAAAATTAGTAATTAAAAAATATATAGAGAATATTCTCTTAAGTTTTAATTTAAGTTTGTGGATTGGAGTAGAATTATTGTTTGATGTAACAGTTACAAAAATATATTTGCACGTAAGTACTCCCTTCGTATTTTTGCAAGTGTTCCATAACATCATTTCTCACAAACCAAGGAAATGTGTAATTTTACTTCTTCTACCCCTAATTATTGTATAAAAATTTGAAAAAGTAAAGAATTTGTAATGATTATGAGGTAGTATTGAAAAATTTAGTTTATATTTGCATTGATATTCGAAATATGACACTTATTTACATACAAAAACAAATTAAAATAGAACACTTATAAAAATACGAAAAGAGTAAAAGAGTTGGAGATGCTCTTATCACCAACAATTAGCATTGAATTGAGAAATCTTGATAGAGGAGAAATTTTGCATTATAGTATAATTTTAATATTTAGTTTAATTTTAAAATTTTGTAAATTGTAAACAAATAATATTATATAAGCATGCTAATTAATTATTAAAAGGGAAATAATATATGTAACTAAGAATAATAAAAAATAAAATAATGTTATGAATGTAAAGGAAAAATTAAAAAAATAAATAAAAGAAACCTAAGAAAATGAAAAGGCTAGATTGTAAGTTACGAAACCTTCATGAGTTTTTTTAATATTGTATTTTTTTAATATTATATATATATATATATATATTATTCTAGCGATAATAAATATAGATACATAATAATTGAGGGTTGCCTATGTGTGACTGAAATAAGATACAATATTTAGATGCATGACACGCAATCGACACGTAAAAAAACGACACCGGATTCAACACTATTTGAAATATGTGATATAATAATGAAATTTCATTGAGGTCTCGCAAATATATAATCGTAATAATGAGGCATAAAAATTAGTGTCACATTCGTGTCCCTAAAATATGATACAATAATAAAGTAATATAAAATTGATGGAATTATATGACACTAAATACAACACTATTCTCAATATGTGGTATAATTATGATGTTTTTTTATTTGTCACATATAAACAGTCGCAATTTTGAGACAAATAAATGAGTTTCGCATCTCTGTCACTAAACTACGACACAATAATTAAATGTCGCCCAACTGACGTAAATATATGACATTTAAATGCAACATTATTACAAATATGTGGTATAATTATGACATTTTATTGAGGTGTCGCATATAAATTGTCACAATTTTGAGACATAAAAATGAGTGTCGCATTTGTGTCCCTAAACTACGACATAATATATCCATGACGCGAAAATGATGTAAATTTACGACATTAGATGCAACACTTTTAAGAAAATGTGGTATAATCATGACATTTGATTAAGGCGTCGCAAATAAATTGTAGCGATTATAAGACATAAGAATAAGTGTTGCATTTGTGTCACTGGAATACAACACAACATGTAGGTGACGCATAAATGACGTAAATACACGACACTAGATGCAACATTATTCTAAATATGTGGTATAATTATTACATTTCATTGAATTGTCGCAAATAAATTGTCCTAAATTTAAGACATAAAAACAAGTGTTGCATCCGTGTCACAAAATTAAGACACAATATTTAAATGACGCACAAATGACGTAAACATGCGACACTAAAGGCATAAGTGTGGTAATTTTACGACACATACATGTAATGTCGCATGCACGTATGTCGCAATTGGTCCATTTTGTTGTAGTGACAGAAGAAATCACAAACTGAACTCAGATCAGTTTGTGAAATATCAGCCAAGAAAAGGAAAGAACAAACTGAACTATACTCAGTTTGTGAAACCTCAGCAAAGAAGGGAGAACCACAGACTGAACATCAATCAGTCTAGAAGACCTCAGCACAGACTGAACCCACATCAGTCTGGGAGACATCAGCACTGCCAACAAGAGAAATCATGGCAGTATCAGGAACAGAGATTTCCTCAGCCTATGAGGAAAGTTCACCCTTCTCAAAGACTTCAGAGACAGCCTCAGTCTCACAGAGGCTATCATCAA
>JAYJMF010000080.1:4159966-4174223 GCA_036873715.1 Salvia sclarea
TGGGGAATTATTTGATTTGTAGAAGAGTTGTTTAGACTTTTTATGTGCAAAAGTGCTAGTATTTCAATGTTTGAGAATTGAGTGATATTATTTTCCCTAATATATATTAGTCAATTCTTGTGAGGACTTATTGATCTATTGAGTAGAAAATAATTTGGTGGTAGAATTGAAGGCTGAAAGCATGTAACTAATGAGATTTTTCTTTTATAAATAAATAATGCAAAAATTTAAAGTTCGCGTAACTAATGAGATTTTTGAAATGCAATTGTGTTCCAGCTAAGACTTTATTTTACCCAAATAGATTGTGATCTGTGTAATTAATGTATGAGTTTTAGAGTTCTTCAAAATATGAACATTTTAATGTATAATTCGTCAATTCTGGTTGAACAATGAATATAATTGACGTAAAAGATTGGTAAAAAATATTTAAGTTCCAATTGCGAAAAGATACATATCGTTTATATTTGTCCACAAATTTGTAAAAGTAGTGTTGAAATTGCAATATGGAACATAATTAGTGATTCATTGGCAATTTTCCCTATTATTAAGTTAGAAAATTTAATGTGGAGATATCCAGAACTATAATAAAAAAAAAATACACATAATCTAATTATTCTAAAACTCCGTTAATATTTTTATCCACGCAACAAACATAGAGCTAGATAATTAACTACACATACAATTCTTGCGATCGATTCGAAAAAGAAGAAAATTTATGCATATTTATCAAAAAAAAAAAAAAAAGAAGAAGAAGAAGAAGAAAAAGCCGCTTGAAATTACACAACAAGAGTTCAAAATTATTCCATACAGATTCACCCAAATTTCAAAATTCTCGCAGTTTTCAACAAAATATCATCGTTAATTTCCTCTATAATTAATTTCACGTTTCTTCTTCTCTTCCACTAACCCTAGCTAGTATTTTCTGGTAATTCGCATCGCATGAACAAACTACAGGCAATATTTAAATGACATATTATAAAAGATAAACCATGATATTTATTTATAGAGTAATTTGAATATATACACGGCCAATCACAAGCTAGCTAGGGGAAAAACTTGGATATTAAACAAGATAATTAATTTCTACTAATGATCTACTGGAACCAACTTGAAACAAAAAGAAGCAAAAGTGACACAACAAGAGATCAAAATTATTCCATGCAGAACGTTCATCCAAAATTTCAAAATTCTTGCAGTTTTCGACAAAATATCATCGATATATAATCCATAATTTCATATTTCTTCTTCTTCTCTTCCACTAAACCCTAGTCAGTATTTTCTGGTACATGAACAAAGACAATATTTGAATGACAGATTATAAAAGATCAAGCATGATTTTTGTATAGTAATTTGAAATTATACACGGCCAATCAAAAGCTAGATAATTAACTACATATACAATTCTTGCGATTCCTTCCAAAAAACATAAAAAGAAGAAAAGGGCTTGAAATTACACAACAAGAGATCAAAATTATTCCATACATGAACATTCATCCAAATTTCAAAAATTCTTGCACATTTCGACAAAATATTAATTTCCTCTATGATTTCATGTTTCTTCTTCTCTTCCACTAACCCTAGTTAGTATATTCTGGTAATAATTCGCATCGCATGAACAAAGACAATATTTAAATGAGAGATTAATAAAAGATAAAGCATGATATTTATGTACTAATTTGAATATATATATATATATATACACCGCCAATCAAGCTAGGGAATTAAAATCCTGGATATTAAACAAGATAACCAATTAAATTCTACTAATTAATTAATTAATAATCTACCGGAACCAACTTAGCCAAACTCCAAGATCCCTCGCTCCATTCCTGATGAATCCTCAGCCGATTCTTGTGATAAAATATCTCATCTCCGGTGGTCTCGAAAAACACGGCGTAACCGTCGCGGCCTCTCCCGGTGATCCTTCCCCACCACCACCCGTCGTTGTCGAACGCGTCCACCACGTCGTTCAGCCGGTACTCCGCCGCCGGATCCGGCGGCGGCCGGGGGCGGACCTCGGCGGCGGCGGCGACCTCGCGCAGCGGCCCCGAGAGATCCTCCTTGACGAGCGTGCGATACTGCACCATGTAGCCGTTGCTTCCGAGATCCGCCACCACCGTCGCCTCGTAGTAGGAGCCGACGAATCCTTCCTGCGCGCTCGCCACCTCCACCAGGTCGCCGCGCCGGAACCGCCGCCGCGATTCTCGCCGGAGCTGCGCGAATTTGGGGTTTCTCGAGAGGATTGACGCCATTTTGGTTGCTGATTGGTTGATTGAATTTGAATTGAGAGGTGAGGATTTTTAGGGTATTGGCTCTGTATTTATAGAGATTTGGGGGCGAATTTCCTTATATATATGGGATTGTTTCCGAATTGAGTTGGGATTTTTATTAGTTGTATGAGTATGGAAGTTTTTTCCATATATATATATATATGGAAAGATTGAGAGATTTTAGTTGTTTTATGGAAGAACTGTGACACGTTGGAAATTTTCCATATATGCACCGAGATTTACTTATAAAGAAACTACACTTTCTCAAATCTCATACCTTCTTTAATTCAAATTTATTCAACTATCCTATTTTCCAAAATTTAACTTATTTATGGATCGCGTGCGTCGCAAAATTCACTATTTTACATATTTTAATGTTCACACACACACACACACAATCATATATATTTAGTATGCTATGCAAAAATTGTGCCAAAAAAATACTATTAATTTTACAACTTCTTATTTTTGTTAACTGTAAAGTTGATTCTAATATGTTAATTATAAACTATTCCATCAATATATATGGAAAGATTCAGAAATTTTAGTTGGTTTCTGGAAGAACTGGGACGTGTTAGACAAATTTTCCATCTATGCACCAAGATTTTGTTATGGAAAACTACACTTTCTTTTCTCGTTTATTCTTTAATTCGAATTTATTCCACTATTATAATATTTTCCCATATTTAAGTACTTATGGAAGGCACTGTCACAAAATTCACTATTTTTACGTATTTTAATTCATGTTTACACACGCTCATATATTTAGTACTAATACAGTAATACTTTTTAAATTGATATGCTATGCATAAAATTGTGCCAAAAAATATTAAATTAGTCTAAAATGATAAGGTGGAAAATACCGTGGGAAAATCCACAATAAATAATTTCTTTTTTTCAAATTCTTCTAGCTCGTAACCTACTGAATTATACCCGTGGGACTTTTAAATTTTCTTTAGAAAACTACGCCCTCAATCTCTCATACCTTCTTTAATTCAAATTTATTCAACCATCATATTTCCAAAATCTAACTTATTTATGGATCGCGTGCGTCACAAAAATCACCATTTTACATATTTTAATGTTTACACACACACATACTCATATATTTAGTACTTTTTTAACTGATATGCTTTAAAAAAATTGTGCCCAAAAAAAAATTAAAAATAGAGAATTCTTATTTTCAATGCTATATAAAGTTACCACAAAACACACAATTTAATTGTAAACGATGGAAAAATTGTTAAGGAAAAAAATAAACGAAGAATTGATGTTGCGAGCAAATATGCGAAAAGAAGAGATGGAAAACAAAAATGGCAGATGTGCCAATTTTAAAAAATAAAGAAAAAAAATTAACAATACGAAAAACGCAATCAATGGAAAAAGGCCAAGGTCTCGAGTTCGAGTCCTCTATGACACAGTCTTAAAATTTCTGCATAATTTACTTATAAACAATAAAATATCTTAGGTATATAAGTATGTAGTGCGTGCGTTGTAATCTTATAAACAGAAAATAAACGTTCAAATGTCTTGTGTAGAGTTTCCCTTTCACGGGCGTTTCTATAAAATAATAGGGGGCCATTACTATAGGGATCTCTCTTATTTTTCATTTTCTTTAAATTTTCTCCAACCATCCTAACTTCCAATTTCTTTCCTAGCAAAGGATGAACACTTATGTAATGGGCTTCTACATCAACATATTTTTTCTCCAACCATCCTAACTTCCCATTTCTCTTTTATAAGCTTTTTTAAGTACTCTAGTTTATGATTGCAGTTTAACTATATCAACACAAATCAAATCCCAAATTAAATTACTCTAAAATGATATGTAAGGTAGCAAATACTGTGGGCACACCCAAAATAACCAATTTCTTTTTTCAAATTCTTCTAGCTCATAACCTACTCAATTGTACCCGTGGGACTTTTGAATTTTTGTTTTCATTCTTGATCCACGTCAGATTCCCATCAATGAGTATTCAATTTTAAAATATTTTTGTTAGAGTCAATAGCTTACATTTATTGCAATTATTGATTATTGATTGGTATGACATGACATATTCTCTATATAGTCAATAATAGTATGGGTACAAATGTAATTTTATTTAAGCTTATTATTTAATGGCTACAACTAAAAGCGCTAGAGCATGTACTGTTTTGAAGCACCTGCCTTCAATAGAAACCGTAGGGAACTGCAGGAAAATCACAGGAGGGAATAGCCAGTCAGACAATCAATCATTTCTGTGAATATTTTTCAACCACTTTCTCTCTCTCTCTCTCCACTCTACTCTTTTTCCCCCTTTTGCTGCCGTGGAAATCGTTGGCGACTCACAAATAATCGGCAGCTGTCGAAAACCTAGAGAGAGAGAGAGAGACAGAGAGAGAGTGTGTGAATTCCTTTGGATCGGCGATGGCTTCCTCTTCAGATCGCGAAACCGCCGTTTACGTCGCTAAACTCGCCGAGCAGGCCGAGCGATATGACGGTAAACCCTCGCCCTCGCCAACTAAATTCGTGTTGTGTGTGTCGATTTGGTTTGGCATGGATATCGATCTCGTATCTGCTTGCGTTTCGTGTAACTGTGTGCTAATTTTAGGGAGCATGAAGTAGTAGTAAGGTCTTGGTTTCTGCTTGTTTGATTGAGCTGCTTGATGTTGCTACAGCTCTGTTTGAAGTTCGGAGATTGAAACTTGTGCTTAAATGCTTCCGGAAATAGTAATTTTGTGGAGTTCGAAGTTCACTTTTCTTAGTGTTTTGTAATCTTCCTCCGCTCTCTGTTTTGGTGTTTTTTCACTGCGGTTTTAGGGGTTTCAACTTTTAACTTGTGTTTGTTAAGATCTTTTAGATTTAACTGATTATTTTTCATTACGATTTGTAGCCGGTCGTGACACACGGTTGCTCAGTAGCAATCTAGATAGTTTTATGGGGTAAAAATATTGAGCTGAAAATTTTCTTCGGAATTTGTGGCGCAGATAGAATATTACTTGTATGTATTTCACTATAGCTTTACTCTTTGCATTTCTGATTGGCAAGTCTTCTAGTTAATTGGAAATTGTTTTACCTGTTCTGTTCTACACATTTTTTGTTTGGTTAAACTGAAATTGACATAGTAATTTGGCTGTTGAATAAAAAACTTTGGGTAATTTTGCAGAGATGGTGGAATCGATGAAAAAGGTGGCCAAAATGGATGTTGAGTTAACAATAGAAGAGAGGAACTTGCTCTCTGTAGGGTACAAGAATGTGATTGGGTCGAGAAGAGCATCATGGAGAATCCTGTCATCAATTGAGCAGAAGGAAGAGTCGAGAGGAAATGAGCAGAATGCTAAGCGGATCAAGGAGTACCGCCAGAAGGTTGAGTTAGAGCTCACTAATATTTGTCAGGATATCATGACTGTCATCGATGAACATCTTATTCCTTCTTGCGCGGCTGGTGAATCAACTGTGTTTTACTATAAGATGTAAGAAGTTACTGTCTGTTTTTGACAAAGTATTTGGTTTGTGATTTTTTCATTGCTGCTAACTTGAATATCATTTACCTTCTCAGGAAAGGGGACTATTATAGGTATCTGGCTGAGTTTAAGTCAGGTAATGACAGGAAAGAAGTTGCTGATCAGTCACTTAAAGCATATGAGGTATAACTCGGATGTCTTTATCAATTTACAATCCATGCATATTGTATGCCCCCAAGCCCACCCCACCCCCGAAAAAGAAGGGATAGAATTTCATAAAGCTTGCTGCTATTTGTTTGTTATAAGTGATGTTTCTGTTTACAAATCAATCTAAGAATTCATGAACAATGGATAATCTGGATGTGGATAACCTGTATGTCATTGTGCATGGAAAAACTTGTAAATCTCTTGGACTTTGCAAACATTTTTTTTTAGCTGTAAATTTTGATACCGACTCTACTGGCATTGTAACTTACCTATTTTGGTTTAGTTTTGTACTTATTCTTCTTCTTTGAACGTGGTTAAAGTTGGCTACCAGTTCTGCTGGGACAGAGCTACCTCCAACACATCCTATTCGCTTGGGGCTGGCTTTGAATTTTTCAGTCTTCTACTATGAAATTCTGAATTCCCCTGAAAGGTCTGTCTTCTTAGAAATACTGTTTTTTCTAATGTAATATCCAATCACTTTAAAAACAATCTCAACTGCCTTATCTATTTGTTCCAGGGCATGCCATCTTGCAAAGCAAGCTTTTGATGAAGCTATCTCTGAGCTTGATACCCTGAATGAGGAATCATACAAGGATAGCACCTTGATTCTGCAACTGCTTAGGGACAACCTCACGCTATGGACCTCTGACATTCCAGAGGATGCAGGTAACTTCATAGCCATTAGAAATAATGAAACCAAAGTATCAGTGCCGTAGGCTCCCCGCCATCCCACCCTGCGAGTTATCAGTGCATTATTTCCGTTGCTATCACATCACTGCCATATTTGTCATCGACGTGATTATCATTTATTTGTGAGTTTTTTTATTGTTATATTCATGTAGAGGTTATAGATTTTTGTTAAATTTTAATGAGCAAATTAGCTTTTATCAGAGTAAAGCCGAAATTTCAGATATTGTTACATCTTAATGTTTGGTGTGATCATTACACATGTTAGTAAAGTTCTCATTTACTACAAAAATGAAAAGCAAGCAATATGAGTTACTTTATGTGCCAAGCTAGTAGGTGAGACTTTGTGATGTTGAAGGACAGAAAAAATTACATTCCCCATCATGCAAGAAAATATGTGTATATGATGATTGATGTTATTTTCAATTATTTGTGAGCCCCATCATAAGATGTTGGTTATATTCCTAAATTCTTTTTATTTGTTATTCAGAATTAGTAACTTGCACTTAGAACTTTGTTTTAAGGTAAACCATTAAGGTTGTGCAACTCTGTAGGTATTGTGTCCTATATGCTCGTCAAAGTTGCAAGCTACAGTATCCTATTCTTTAAATGAAGTCAATGGTTAATATATTGTTGATATTCTGTTTTAATTAGTGTTCGTCATGCCTTGCTGAGGATAGAGATACAGTCAGCCAGTATATATTCTGTTTTAATTAGTGGCCATTTTATGCTTTAAGATGTGCTGCTGTGGTATTGAAATAATATTTCTATGGATAAACTGTCGAAGCATATTCTTTTCATTGGATTTCCATTGTATGTTAAAGTAGAAACTCCCAAGATGCGACACCCTCATTTTAAGGATAAACTAATGCTAATTATTGAAGCATCTTAGGGCACCCACCCTCCAAGATTCTTTTATTAATGCATGTGAAAGTATGTAATCTCTTATCCCTTGCTTGCAGATGAAGCACAAAAGTCTGATGCTCCCACCAAAGTTGGAGGTGATGGTGCAGTGGCGGAGGTGAGTTTTTTCTCCGTTACCTCTTACTTCGTAATTTTAGTTGTTTACAGGTTGGCGGTTTTCCCGACTGACCTGTTTTTTTATGTACGTTGCAGTGATGAAACTGCTCCACGCGCAAGGACGGACAGATTGATGATTTGTTAAGGAGATGTTTGTTTGCGGTCGAAGTAGATGCTTTGTTATGTGTTTGTGTATTGTTGTTGCTTTGTTCAGTTGTTGTGGTTGATGTTGGCTTGTGGTGTTTATTGATGTGGGATTTGATGTGGCGTATAGGTGGTTTAATTTTAGTGACTACCTTAGCCTAGATGTGTTTGTTTGAATTACTCCAACATATCATTTATTTCGTCTCCACCAAAACCATATCTGTCGACTACTCTTCTCATTTCAAATATTTTCCTGCATATTTTGACATATTTCTCTACATCTTCTTTGGCGCACATTTCACTCTCTCAATGCCATTAATAAAAATTAGTTAGTATGCTGTTAGACATTTGCCATTTTGGGCTTCAAATTGTTGTGGTGAATCAATTTGGCTTTATATTTTCATCATAGATATTACGCGGCAAATGTTTGCAGCCACAAATGAATTTAGTTCATGACCCTATAAGGATTATGATCAACCTCCTAAAAGTTGTGTTGGTATAATTTAACAAAATAAGTATGTTGGAATGATTTTATAGCTTATTTATTTTAAAATTGTTACTCGAATTAATCTATAATTGAACAAACCTCGTGAACCTAACCGTGAAGCTTATTAAAGTTGGCAAAGTTGTATGATTGATATCCATAATAGTTCGAGATTTTGTTTGCTTCAAATGTCAATATTGTTGATAAAACCAAATCTAGCATGTATCTAGATATAGTATATGATATGACATGCATGAGTCCCATCTCTTGGAGATGATATATTTACTATATTAATTTATTATTTAACTAACTACCCTATTCTCACACTCCTACTTATATACGAAATTCTATTTTTATTGTCGTAGATGTAAATACGGCATAATAAATATTTGATTTAATTTTGGAAGAAGCAAAAAAGAGACGTGTAATATAATATTTGGAAGGGGAAGAGTTGGTATATGCCTAGAACAATACTCCCTCCAAAATTCCTTATTCAGCTGGAATATTTCCAACTTCCAATTCCAAATTCCAACGCCCAACTAAATTCTTCACACACACACACATTCTCCTATTCTCAAAAACCCCTATTGCAATGAGAAGAATCTATATATCCCTCCCTATTTCAATCGCAACGCTCCCAATCCGATCGCCAAATCTCACTCACACCTTATTGTTATGGGGAGCTCCGCCCCCAATCCTCAGATTTCCGCCGTCATATTCGATTTGGACGGCACTCTTTTGAACACAGGTAATCAATGATTGCTCTTTGATTTTAACGCTCCGATTTTGACGGATTCTGTTGTTTCCAGAGGATGTCACGAAGAATGTATTGAAGAATTTCCTGGCGAAATACGGGAAGGTGCAGGACAATGAGAAGGAGAAGAAGAGATTGGGCATGACTTTCAAGGAATCATGTGTTACAATCGTGAATGACTATGATCTCCCGCTCACCACGGACGAATATGTCCAGGAAATCTTGCCAATGTACCAGGGAACGTGAGTTTTTCTTCTTCTTTAGAGAATAATATTGCTTAGAGTTTGAGGATTCTATGCTAAAAGTATCGTTGTATGTGGAGTGATTCAACGATATGATACTGGTTGTTTTAGCTTTTATTTCATAAAAAGTTAATGAATACGAAATCAGCATAGGAGTTTGTGCTTTTCCCCCATAGTTGGTGTCAGAGTGTTAGTTCATTTGCAGCTCTTGATTATTGTAATTGTTGCTCTTTTTAGCTCGTCTATGGAGAACATTGCATACATGTCTCAATATTGTCTTGCTATCTGTTCCATACAGGTGGCTGCTGGCCAAACCACTTCCTGGTGCCAACCGTCTCATGAGTCATCTTCACAAGCATGGAGTGCCATTTGGGCTCGCTTCAAATTCTTTGAGGAAGAATATCGAGGGGAAAATATCTCACCGTGATGGTAGATGGTTTCTTTGCCCTTTCCTATTGTATCTGCCAAATCATTGTTCATGATATTCCACTTTGCATAGAGCTAGAAGACCTTTACACACAACTCTATCATGGTCATTGCTGTGTTCTAAAATTCAGAACTGATAACAAGTTGCTGCAATTTTACCACTTATGTATTTCCATGTGACTCCGAATACATACGGTTTTTCTACTCCTTATATCGCATACGTCACCTTCCTATAAATATGCTAGTGAATAGGAAACTCTCAATTAAATTTAGTTGTATGTTCATGATAAATAGAATCCACATTGACAAGGTTCTGACATATTTGTCCAGATGCTTTACCTGGTATCTTAAATGAATCCTCAAGTTGTTGCATCTTTTTAATAGGTTTTCATTATAGGTTGGAAGGATAACTTCCGTGTAATTCTTGGAAGTGACGAGGTGAACTCAGGGAAGCCCGCTCCAGACTTGTAAGACAGATTTTGCATTTATTTAAGAAGCGTTTTCTTACTTTTGCTTTTTTTTATATCAGTGTTATGGTTGTATATGATTTTTATCATTCTCAAATCTCTGTCTCTATCATTCATTTCCAGGTGAAGAGATGGAATTAACTTCCATTAAAAGTCAATACTGTAGAATTTTTTTAAGAGTATAACACGAGTTTATGTACCATTTCTGATGTGATAGCATTGTATCTTAATGTGTGTGTATATATATATATATATATAATATATGTATATGTATTGCCTGAACAGATTTCTGGAAGCTGCAAAAAGAATGGAAGTGGATCCTTCTTGTTGTCTTGTGATTGAAGATTCCATGTAAGTTCACTTATGGCATCATAAATACCATGAAGCTTAGCCTTTGTCATACCAGCTATTCGCCACATTATATTTTTGCCACAATAGACTTAACTTTGTTTGCCCCAACATACTTTTTTCTACTCGAAGCTTTAACTTCTCCTGCATCTTTCTCTTCAACAGTGTCGGTGTCAAAGCAGGAAAGGCTGCTGGAATGAAGGTTGTAGCCGTGCCATCACTTGAAAATGAAACTGATTCCTATTCCATTGCTGATACAATACTGCACTCACTCCTGGAGTTTCAGCCAGAACATTGGGGCCTTCCCCAATTCGATGATTGTACTGTCTCCTGCTTTCATCAAATACACTCCGTCTGTTTCATCCCTTGCTCAAGTAGATTCATCACCTTCTCATTTTGATGAATGCAGGGGTTGGTGATGCTTTGCCTACTGAACCTATTCTTCTCACAGGTGTCCTGAAAAGCAACGGGCTTTTTCAACCACACTCAGGTTGAACATTTAGTTTCATTCACATATCTTGTTGTCCTTTGAAGGTCGTTTCGTTGCTGCACTATGCTAATCCAATGCCTTGTCTTCACAAACATTCAAGTTATTCTGTGATCACTTTTTTCCGTAACTTTCTGTTTGTTGTTCTCTTGTGGAATAAACATTTGATGAAAAGTGAAATGGTGATCCAGATAATGGGTCTCTTGACCTTCCCAGTCAAATATGGGGACTGTACATTGGGTGGGCCAAATTGGATGGGAAGGTCTCGAAAGCTATAATCAGCGTCGGTTGGAAGCTTGGTTGCTGTGGTTCTAAGAGAACAATTGTGAGTATCGTTTCTGTAGCAATAGTTTTACTCAAATAGATTGAGAAGTCAGATGCATATGCAATAGAAAAATTTCCTCAATGATATTTAATTTGGTCCCAGCAAATAGTCAAAATTAGTTTTGCTTCAAATTTTTCTCGAACATGCCTCTTCTCTTCTTCTGCTCGTTTGCGCCTTTCGATATTTTCCAAGTTGCGTGCATTTCAAACCACTTTGTTATACAATATTCAGGCTTACCTCTAACAGCTTCTCTACGCGACTTCTATTCATGCAGCAACCATGTCTGCTCGGTGGAAATCATGTCGAAAATCAAGATAAGATGATGCATTTGCTGCTCGTGGGCTACCTACAGAGATCGTGCACCGTGGTAAGAAAAAGCCTATTTTTAGTATACTGCTTGAGTTGGTGCTTGTCGACATCTTCTGCTTTATTGCTTCATTTATGCATTTCGGATAAAGTTTATATTAGCTGAATGATTGTCTGAATACAAGTATACAATTACATATACGTTTCCTTTTTTCTGAATGCATAATAATTGATATGTATGTATGACAATATTTTCTTATTTTCAATCATTTATATGATTATTTGGGTAAATGAAATTATGCAGGGCAATATGTTGAACAGCCCAGAGATAATTGATGAAGACAAATTGACAGCTGAAGCTGCTTTGGATTTGCCTGCATTCTCTCATACATTATTTGAATCTTGAAGAAAGATGATCCACAAACTACAAGCTTTAGTTTATCATGTCAAGAATCTCTCTTTCTCTAGATCACTTCTGCTTTTTGGTGGATTTTATCTATTTACTCTAACTTCCTGCCTTTGTTACTATTGTAGTTTTTTTTTTTAAATAAATGGATCAAATCATTTGAAGTGTTCATTTCATGTTAATTATAGAGGGATCTTATTTTCTCTATTTTTTATATGTGCTAACATTTGTATCTTTTTTTTTTTTTAATCGGAGCTAACATTTGTATCTATTTTACCTTTTGGTGTATGTATTAAGTTTTTAATAGGCAAAACACATTTGTAGATTCCTGTACTTTTAGTTTTTATTTCGAAAGATCCTTGTACAAATTTTTGGTATTAATAGGTCCTTTTACTTTTATATTTAATATTATTTGATCTTTATTTAACGGAACTAACGGATTCATTGACTTTTCCGTTAAGTAACTAAATAACATTTCATCTTAATATTATATAATTAAATTCCATCTCATATTCAAGTGGGAAACTTAAAATTATGCATATTTACAAATTTTTCAACCTATCCGGCATCCGCGTTTCATCATCTTCTTCATTTTCATTAACCAAAATATATTATTAGGGTTTCAAAGGGAGGTCTTTTCCAATGGTTAACCAGAATTTTAGCCACAAAACTGATCAATCATAATTAATGGGCTAACCAGAATTTAGTCACAAAATTGATTCAATCACAATTAATAGTAATACTCAACATCTCATTCGTCACCATCTCCACCTTTAATTTCTGCAGTCCATGGCGACAGCTCAAATTAATGTTCTCAAATTTCCATTGAAATACCAAAACTGCAATTTGTCCAATACAATTCTCACTACTTGAAGTAAATCATAAATCAACTTCACAAATGGATTGCTCTGCTCACGAACTAAGGATTTGAATGAAAAAATAAATAGAACCAATAGATGAGGAATTGACGGTAAAAAGGGAATGAGATCCTCTATCCCCATTTTTTGATGTGATTAATATATATAATAAAAAATTTGAATTTAAAAAAATCATATATCTTGATATTGGAATAATCAATTAAAATAAGTATTTTTTTAGCCTAAATATTCTAAAATTATTGTATATTATTTTTTAAAGTTCTGATTTTTATTATAAATATTAATTATGATATATTATGTCATAATAAAATTTTATTCTATAAAAAAGGTTATTAAAAATAGTGAAATTAAGAATGGCACATGGTGGCACACCAAAAAATAGGGATAAAGGATCCCATCCCGAAAAAAATGGAGAAATTTTAACAAATATAACTTCTGAGGATAAACACACAATTAAAAATGAAGATGATTTGGTCAACGTACATGAACAAACTTGTGAATTATAGTTAAAGATGACGATTAGGATATGACATGGAATTAGTTAAATAAAATCAGGGAGATGTATTATTTAGTTAACTGAAAAGTTTATGAATTTATTAATTCTGTTAAATAAGGATCAAATCATATTAAACATAAAATTTGAAGGACCTATTAAAATCAAAATATTAGACAATGACCTTTTAAAAAAAACGAAAAGTACAAGGACCTAAGAAATGTGTTTTGCCTTTTTAATACTAGCTTTCTCCCATAAGCGACGTGCAGTTTCTCTCTCATTATTATTTTTATTTTTATAATTCTTTCATTTATTATTATTATTGTTGTGATGATGATGACGACGACGACCATGGTGATGCGTGAAGTGATCTTTTTTCGAAAATATCGCTCATCACTTCTCACATAAACATTTTAAAGTTAGAGGCACATCTACGTTGGATCGGCCTAACGTTAGATCCGACCCAATTAATATATAAATAATGAGACCGACAACAATAATAGAGGGCGGCAAACAACAAAAGGTTCTACTTCCGGCTTCGATAATTAATATTAATATATAGATAATAAGACCGACAACAATTATGCTTTTACGACTCGTTCCGAGTTCGCCTTCGGCTCCCCCTCGCTCGATTACATGGCTTAGAATAGGAAGGACAAACAATTGGCCTAACATTAAGCCGACCTAACGCAAATATTCGTCTTGAAGGTATTATTCCTTTGGTTAAGATTCTAAAATGATTTTATCTTTTAAACCAATACTTCCCTCTTATTTTAATTTTTCTTACTTTTCATTATTATTATTATTCTTTTTCTTAGGAAATTATTATTATATTTCTTAAACATCACATTTTGTACACGTGTGAATAT
>JAYJMF010000080.1:4174323-4192571 GCA_036873715.1 Salvia sclarea
TTATTATTATTATTATTATTATTATTATTATTATTCTGTTTAATTCTCCTTATTTCTCATTCTCACATCGGACTGGCATCCACTCATGGATTAAGAGTCAAATTAATATGGTCTATCTACTGTCACGGAGATTGCCTATATTTGTGAATCTATGATTTATTTAGTGAAGCTAAAAAATTTATGCTAATCAGATCATCACTAGTAAGATTGTCGGATAATTGTGTTCACATCGATTTGGACGCTAATCACAATCACATGCCGCGTAATTCGTAAATTCATTTTAGACCATCTTTTCCAATATTTTACGTGTCTCACTCATATTCTACTCTTAAATTTATTATTTGGACTATATTTGTTTGAATATATAAAATATTATAGTATAAGAATTTATTATTATCACTTATTTCTAAACGTTGAAGTTTATAAAATTATGTGCACTATCATCGATCAGACATAACGATTAACTGTTAAGTAGACAATGAAAATTAGATGCTAAAAGGTTACAAATATTAGTTGGATATAATCAATCCTAGGCTTCTTAGCAAAGGAGCCATAATTATAAAATTTAATTAAATTACATAAAATTCCAATCTGAATAAAAAATAAGAATAAAAAACAAAAGAAGTACTAATTTAATAAGTAATAATGACATACAAGCGGGAATAAGTTCAATGTCAATCATAGTATAATTTTGAAGAGCTAGAACATTGTTCTTCTTGATTATATATTCCTTCAAAAAGAAAGAACTGGAATAATTCACAAACTCTATAAAGAAAAAAGAAAAAAAAATCTATGGATATATTCGATATGAAAAAAGGATTTATTATTTTTTTCACTATCTTTTTACGTGTTTTGTAGAAATTGATAATTTATTTCGGTTTGATTTTTTTGGGCAACCGCTTTTTTCCTCATTTCCCTCCAATTGTGATAATATTGTCACGAGAGTCGGTGTGATAATATTCTTCATCCTAAAGAATATATTTTATTTAAAGTTATGTGTGTAATAAAGATGTCCTAAAAAGAAAACAACTTTCAAGATCGGCAGAACGAAGGGAATAACAATTTTTCTACTTTTTCTGCTTGACAACTAAATTTTTATAAACGTCGCAACGATGAACTCGAATATGAAAGTCGAAGAATCTTAACCTCAAACATTAACCACTGTAAATTTGTATCAAGTGAAAAAGGCTTTACGGATCGGATGTAATATTTATGTAACTAGGCTTATTAGGCCCAACTGGCCCGCTTTTAGCCCTACAAATTAAACTCCAACGACGGTCGGAGGGTGTGAACTAATACTCCATTTAACACCAAATGGGCCATCAATTTGGGCCGTAAGCCTCTAATGGGCTATGCCTAAATATTATTTGGGCCACATGTCTAAAATCTGGCCATGGAGTTGCATCATTGTAAGCCCAATTTCTAGACGATTTTCGGCCCAAAATATGATAACTGTAACATTTCAAATCGACGCATAGGGATGGCAATGAGTCGGGTTTTCGAGGGTACTCGCACTTATCAAACCCTGTTCGGTCGGGTTTGGGTAAGTATGAAATGGGTTTGAGCGGGTATGGATTTGGAAACTAATACCCGTGACGGGTTTGGATCGGGTTTGGAAAATTAGCTATGGGTACCCGCTACCCGTACCTATTAATATATAATATAAATTTTAATTATAATTTATTAATAAATATACATAATACATTAACGCTCCACATATTTGTGGCCCATTATATATTGCCAAACCCAAGTAAATTCTAAACTCTTCATGTTAATTAATTATCCCCAATCCCCTAAGAAATCTTTAGTATTTTAATTTAGTTTTTAATTAACCATTACTTCGTCTTATTGTTATTATTATCATATTTAACTCAATGTTGGGATTTTTTTTGTATATAAAATGTTATGATAGTTCTTATTTATTTATTTATTGAAACCTAAACGGGTTTGGGTGGATAATTAGCGGGTATTACCCAATGAGTTCGGGTCGGGTTTGGGAAAAAAGTTACTATCCGTGACGGGTTTGGGACGGGTATGAGTTTGAAAATTTTAGACGGGTATAGATTTGGGAAACGCTTAATGGGTGGGTACCCGACCCATTGCCATTCCTACTCAATACTCGAACCTCACGATCAAATAAAGCCAAAATTAATCCTAAGATTGCTCAAAGAATTATATAATTTCATGGATTGATACTTACTGATGAATCAAGATGACCTGACTACTTATACTAATACTAATTTATAAATAATTTATTGTAAAATATCTATATATTAGGATCACATCCAAATACGTACCCACATTATCATATTTATTACAATAACCTTTTAATTTATATACATAGGCATTTGAGGCCATTTTTGGGTTTATTGGGTGTTCATCACGAGAAGACGTCCCATGGCGTAATCCAACCGTCGGAAGCTACATGACGTTAATTGCCATTATATCCCATAAATAAATTCATAATGGACTTTAAACACCCTTGCATTGCATCCAAATATTTTAATCATTCAACACTAAGAAGATTCCTCACATTCCATTATACTTAATTATAATAATTCTTTTCCTCTATATTAATCGCATTATAAATTTATTGAATTCTCAAATCCCACCTTTATCCCATTCACTATGAAGTCATGTTATATTCAAAAGACAACTTTTTTTCTCTAAATAAATGTCTCTTTCCAAGATTTCAAAGTAAAAAAAAATAATGTCAAATGTCTATTTTACCCTTGTTATCAATCCAAATTCTTTACTTTTTCTATTACTTAGTATGAAACGAAAGCTGATTTAGTACCAATAGTCAGAGCAATTAATATTTGAGGCCAAATGTCTCAGGCTTGAATTTAGGGCTCTTTAAAATAAGTTCTTGGTTAGAACCAGTTCCAATTAACAGAGAACCGAGAATACGGTTAATGGTTCAGTTTCTCATTCCTAATGCGATATTTTTTCGATTTTTGATCTAATCGAGAACAACTCCTATTTTTACATTTTTTTTATTAGTTGACCCAAAAAACATTGTATGTCTATGTTGGCTTTGTGTTAGTACATCTTGACAAGATCTTTAAATTTCATTATAAAATGAAAGGAAGAAAGAAAAAGAAAACAGATTTGGGCAAAACAGAGAGAGAGAGAATATCGCAAAGCCGAGTTTAATTTCCAGAAAATATTCTGACATCTTAATTTATTGAATTTGATAGCTAAAATAAATCAGCACATGAAACTATGAAAATCTCAACCTCATTCTATTCAATCACAAATTCAACTTTATTAATCATAGAAACAAGAATTGACATCAAATTTATTATGATCTATGCTAATCAATCTCTCTAATCTCTATCTATCTAAAATCTCTTCTGAGAATCTTGGAGCAAGAAGGCCTCTGCAGCTCTTCACCATCATCAACAGCCTTCCGTTTTCGACTACTCGAAAAACCCGAGACCGAAACAGAGGATTGCATCTTCAAATTCAATCTCCTCAATTCAACTTCTCTATAAAAATTAGTGACATCCCTCAAAGGCCCTCTGCTCACTTTGATCTTCTTCGCCAAGCCCTTTTCCTCATTCGGGCCGGGCTTTTTCGACGTCGAGAATGGTGGGATATTCTCCTTGTTGTCATGCTCCAACAAAGAGATATTCTTCACCTCCATTGATTGATGAAGATGAAGAAGAGGAAAATGAGAGGAGGGTGTGAAAGAAATTTTGTGGTGATTGGGAATTTTATAAGCATTGATGATTGGAGGGAAATGTGGTGGAAAAAAAAAAATTGGTTTGAAGTTTTTTGTGAGATTCAGAAATGTGTACAAAGATGGGTTTGATGGAGGGATTTTGAAATTTGGGGAGTTTGGTTTGCAAAATTTTGAGTTTGGGGTTAAAAATAAAAGTTTGAAATATTTTGGAGTGGAGGGAACTAAACTTAGTAATTAAATTATTAATTAATTGGAATCTCGAAATGGAAAAAGGCGGGGGGTTGGCGCCTTTTCGGCGCTGGAATTTATTCAATTATGAATCGTTGCCTCATTTTTAAAAATGAAATGTTAGATTCTTTGTATTCGTTTCAGATACTTTCTTTATAAATGGAGAGTTGCGTAGATTAGATTTTGTTTTTAGTTAAATATATACGCTGTATTTGTTAAGAGCAAAATTTGGTGTGATTGTGTATTTTGGTTGTTTCAAATTGTTTTGTATACACTTTTGATATTGTTTTTTTATCGGTGGCATAAAAAAAAGAAATGAGACTATTATATATTGGATTAAGAAATTGTTATAGAAGTTTTTTAAAAAAAACAACAACAGCAACAACAAAGTTTGCCGGCTACTAATACATTAGCAGTTAGGAGGATTACGAGTTTACCTAATTGAGGGTTTTTATTAACACGAAAATATATAAAAATAAAATTCATTTGTATAGTATGTTATAATTTGATTATAATATTTTTATTTTTAAGAAAATAATTCTTGAGATCTCTATTCTTATTTAGCGAATTTGAAGAGTAGTATGGAGAAATCAATTGTGATCATTCAAGTGTATCGGACCGACTCGAAAGTGAATCGGGTATAAAATTTCTAAGTCCAATCCAACAAAAATCAGACAAGCTTGTCGGGTTGTTTTGGACTTTTTTTGACAGCTTTACGTGAGGATACTTGGAGACTACACTCAATTAACATTAATAAATTATAATTAGGTATGATCTCCACACATCCTCACTCGAAGATGTCCTCACAAGAAATTATATTATTCCTTTTAATTTTTTGAAAACCTAAATTATTTATTCAAACTATAATAAGTAGTAATTAACGTGTGACAGACGAAGATTTAAATCCACACTCTTGCAATGACATATATGCAAATGCAATTAGAAAAACAAGACAACAATAAAAGTATAAAACATTGTATAAAGAAAAACAGTAGTATTATTTATATTATAAAATATCATTTGGATATTTAAATTCAACCTCATAAATTCGGTACGCGAGAGAGAGAGAGAACGCAAAACCGAATTTCCATCAAATATTTGTTGAGTTTGATAGCTAAATGAATCATTACATGAAACTATTGAATCCCAACTTCATTCTATTCAATCACAAATCCTACTTTATTAATCACAAAAACAAGAATTCACATCAAATACATGATGAGCTATCTATGTTAATCTCTCTCTCTCTCTCTCTCTAATCTCTAACTATCTAAAATCTCTTCTAAGAACCTTAGAGCAAGAAGGCCTCTGCTCTTCACCATCATCAACCATCTTTCGTTTTCGACTACTCGAAAAATTAGAGATTGAAACAGAAGATTGCAGCTTCAAATTCAATCTCTTAAATTCAACTTCTCTATAAAAATTAGTGACATCTCTTAGAGGCCTTCTGCTCACTTTGATCTTCTTCACCGGGCCCTTTTCATCGTTCGGGCCGGGCTTTTTCGACGTTGAAAATGGTGGGATATTCTCCTTGTTGTCATGCTCAGACAAAGAGATCATTTTCGCCTCCATTGAAAATGATTGTGATGAATGATGATGAAAAATGTGAGGGTGTTTGGGAGTTTTATAGGGCATTGGTAATTGGAGGGAAGTTTTAAAAGAAAAGTTTGAAGTTTTGATTTGTGAATGAAAATGGGAATTTTGTTTGAATAATTTGGGTTGATTGGAGGGATTTTACAGTTTTGGGAGGCGGATGAAATTTTGGTTTGCAAATGTTTGGGTTTGGGGAATTTTTTTGAAATATTTTTGGTGGAGGGAACTAAACTTTGGTAATTAAATTATTAAATTAAATGGAATCTTGAAATAATGAAATGGAAAAAAGGGCGGGTGTGAAGTTTTATAACGATGCGGTGGCGCCTTTTTGGGCGTTGAATTTATTAAATTATTATTAGTTGCTGTTTTTTAAATTCAGATTCTTTGTGTATTAATATCAGATACTTTACTTATTAAGGGGTGTTACGACTAACGTAGATTAGATTTTGTTTTAGTGAAGTGAAATACATTAGATTTGTAATTTATTTACCATTTTTTCTTTGAAGAAATTATATGTAAAATATGATAGTCGTGGAAATTTATTTGAAGAAATTTTATGGAGTAGTATTATTTACTTTATGTGTATGGTAAGCAAATGAAAGTAATCAAATGAAATATTGGGCTGAGAAATGATTAAAAGTTAAAAAAACACAAAAGGTAAATTTACTACTCGTTTTTATGTGTTGGTTTGTAGTTTGCGATATTTTAGAATTTAGATGTCTATTAGTAATAGTTTATAAATTTGTAAACATAAGGACATATAGTATTTCTAAAAGCTTAACAAATAAATAATGCCATTATGGGCGTCACCAAGAAAACGAGGAAGTATGTTGTATTCTTGTGCGTATGTGTAATATTAATTCATATTTAAAAAAAACTTATGTTATACGTGAGGGTATAAGTAACTTGGAACATAGTCCTTATTTTATTTTGTTATGTTTAAGTAGTGTGTGGTGAAGGTAAAAAAAGTATATTAATAATCAAATAATATTTATATTAATAAAACAATTGGATTTGTGCATGAGAAAAATGGGATATAAATAGATTTGCTTAACCCCACTGACATTTCCAAAATTAGAAAAGGAAAAAAATATATATATATTTCAATGCCCACTCTCAAGTGATGAGTAGACCACAAATTTATGGGCCAGCAACCAATTATCAATTATTGGGCTCAATCAATTAATGAAATTCTACATAGCTACACTTTGTAAAATCCTTAAATCCATATAGTTTAATTTATTGTCCATTTTAATTTTTTTGAAACATTTTCCTCTAAAATATATGCCACATCCGATATTTTTTGTAATGGAGACTGGATGCGAGAAAGAAACTTTTTTCTTCTTTTTTTTTCATTAAATTCAATGAAAGAAAAATGAAAGTCTCTTTCTTAATAAATTGAAGTTCCTATCGCACATTGTGCCTCTTTACCACTACAAAAAAATATAAAGAGTTTTCTATGGGATCGTATCAATACGAACGATCGAAAATTACAATCCAAAATCATAATTAATGCTATATATTCATTTATACCTTCTATGCTTAATTTGTGGTTTTATCTTTATATTCTCAACAAAAATCAATTTAGAAAATGTAATTAATAATTTATCTAATTTAATAACAAAATGTAAACTTAATGCACTCAAAGTATACGAACAAAATAGAGCTATTCTACCAAAATTTATTGTCACATCTACTCTGTGAAATTAAAGAAGCAATAATCTAATGGAGTGATGTACAAGTCTTTAGAGCCCAATATCATCATTAAGAATTACTCTTTATAGACTTCAATCAATGGATGTGGATGGTACAACCCCGTGATGCTGTGCAATCCTATATATTGATAGGCACAATTAGTTGCCCTTTAATTTGGTCTTTTACTTCTGCTCTTATGAATCACGCCGAGTCGTACCTACTATTCCATTTTAATAATATATATTTAAATCACAAAAAAATAATCATAATTTTGTGTTTTCTTTTGTGTACAAGAATATGTAGATAATATTCTAATGAATTAATTATTTGTAAATACATGAACTTTGCAATTTTTTGAGCACATGAACTTCAACATTTATTGCACACGAAATTGAATAATTTTCAACCACAAAATACACGAGATTAACACTTTTCTGATTTTGCAAGTAAAATTAAATTTTGGCTTTGCAAAATTAAAATTGACATAGCAATCAAAACGATGTCGTTTTGATAAAATAAAAATAATATTTTAATAATAAAAATATAAAATCATCTAAATGTCACCTCATCTCTCTCACATCTTACCATTTTGCAGCGTTTCCTTGACTCATAGTGCTTGTAAGCACTCTCAGAGACTGTGTCGTCGCCACCTTCTGGATTCTTGCGCGAGCAACAACCAATAAAGTATTGTAGAATCCTCTCCTCCCATACCAAATATGTCGTCCCACGTCGCTGCTCTTAGAACTTATGTTCTTTGGGAAATACTAAATTCTAAAAATATACTATTATTTATGCAACCCATTTTCACATAGAAAACGGTTTGTGTCATATCCTTTTCAATATACATATATAAATATATGTGGAAGAGTAATGTGGTAGTCACATACAATCAACACCAATCACATTTTGGCTAAATTAATATTATTATTTTTTGTTTTAGATATTTATTTTGATTCTATAACCTTAAAAATTATTATTAACATCATTAATCCAGCACATAACGCAAAAAATCAATGCTCAATCTTTTTCGCTTTATGAAATAGTGATTTTCAGCGTCGTTTCTTATAAAATGTCCAATCAAACCATTTGCCCTTATTTCAACAAAAGAAGCACAAGCTTCTTGACTAGAATAACTATTTTTGTCTCGGTCCCAGTTCAATACTAAACAAGTCCGAACTAATTGAATATTTGTATAAGAAATTCTTCGAACTGGTTTACCATTCCCATAAAGGATATAATTGACAACTCAAAATTACGCATCATTTCTTTCCTGCAACAGATCCGGATGATTATTTCAAGTAAGACGCATTAATTTTTATATAATTAATCGAATAATGGTACATAGAGATTAATTACTTTTAGATATCAAAACTGAAATAAATGTATAAAACGAAACATAATAACTAACGTTAATTTAACCTAAACATGATTTTTATACTCATGAAAATGCTTATATACTAGGGATAATAACTACCACATCATTTCTCTATATGAGTATATACATTACATATTTACATCTATATATATATTTACTAATTTGCACACACACATGCTTGAAGTATGTATAGACAAAATAAATATACGAGCTAGGCAAGTTGTTTAGGGGATGAGTGGGACGTGTTAGAATTTTGTAGAGTCATAAATTGCATGCGGATAAATAATCAATACACATTTCTGAATAATTTGGCGTCTTCAATCATCACGCTCGTATCTTCAATACTTATCACTATTGCATTTTTTATTTTAATTTAATTTAATTTCCATAAAGTCGCATGTCAGAATATTACATCGTTTTCTCACTTACCTACTTCTAAATCACATCCACACATATTTTGACACCTTTCTACAAAGTTAATGTATAGTTGGCAGGAGGCTTGACAAATATATAGGTCTCTATATGTAAGGATAGTTTGTCATTTAATTGTTACTATTTTTTTTTTTATTTGTACTAATGTTTCTAAAATAAATTGTCATTGGAATGATCGAATTTGAAAATTGCATAAAATTAAAATTTTATTTGTTCATTTTTTTGCCCCTTTGATTTTAAAGAGTAATTCGAGCTTTAGATTTAAAAAAATTGAAAAACAAAATATTGATGTGTTCTAAATATATTGTCTTCTAATTGGCAATAGAAGAATGTTTTGCTATATATATAATTTTTTCAAGATAACTGCAAATCTTTTGATCTCTATCTAGTGTTAGGATTTCAAATTGAAAACGATCTTTTTGATGTGTGTTTTGTTAAAAAACGTGTAACCAATTTGACCCAATAAACTCGAGTGTTGCTTGTCAGAGTAGTTTTTATCGAGAGAGAGGGGAAAAAATAATATTTCAAACTTTACCTAGTAATGTTGGAAAAAAAGGGAACGTTATTATAGGGGTAGATTAACAATTAATTAATAAGTATGGCTGTATGGGATTATTCAGTCAGAATTATTCCCACACTACTTTTAGAGTCAACTTGACCATCTTTAAATTTTTGTTTTGAATTATTTGAATCTATGTTTCTAGAAATGATGGTATAATATCAAATATATACTCCTATAAGATAGTATTTAGTATTGAATTTCATCAATTTATCTAATTGATTTAATATTGGAGGATTTCCTAGCTAGTACTTAATCTATTGGGACACACTTTATAGAAAGGTTTTAGTTGTAAATTACTCTATTATGCATCAATCCAAATTCATATAGTATGTAATTATTTTTCAGATGAAAGAGAGAAAGACGACAATAATATTGAGGCGATTTCACCGGAAATCAAATTAAGGACATAAAAGAAATGGAATGAGGGAGATAAATAGTTAGGATTGAGGTAGGGTTTTGTACAGATTAAAGAATCGAAAAAGATACTATGTGACAGTGAGAGACGTACATAAAATAAATCAAAGTATGCCAAAATTTGCATAAATTAACAAAAATATATGCATTTGCAAATATATTAATTTATATAGTCAACATCTCTAAAATTATATGCAACAAATTGGCAATAGTAGTGTTGAGGCGATTTCGTCAAGAAAATGGAGATGATTAGATTTTGAGTGATCGAGATCCATTGAAGTGAAGAAGCAGGGTTTTGTACAAAGATAAAAATTACTAAATGTTTAATAATATGTTAGAATTAAATGTCCAATTTCTCACCAACTTCAATTGTTTCTGTTTCATTTGCAATAACAAATTAAATAAATAGTCGATGCATGGCTTGTTAGGAGAAAGAAGATTTCTGGCATTTCATTAGCTAGGAAAATAGTACGTACTATCAATAAATATCTATTTGCTATAGGATTCGGTGAATTATTTTTTATTTGGATGTACAAAATTGTAATATGATTAAGATTAAACAAAATACCTATAATTGACTATTGATATCTCACTTTCAGCGGCAGGTCAGAAAAAGAAAATGTGTACAAATTAATCGTTTGTCACAATAATAAAAGCAGTTGTACACTCTATAAACTTAGTAGTAATTAAATTAATTAGTTAGGCGAGTTCGTCATAAATAATTAATATTCGAACCCATATACCGTTTTTCAATATTATGCCGAAATATGATCAAATCAAAGAAATGTTCATGTTGATTAGGGGATAATTTTTAGGAGTTAGGGATATTTACTAAATACACTAATACTGAATTTAAAATAAGAAGTTGTATATACGTACCTCCCTTCGAGAACATTCAATTCCAAACGATGATTTTCATTTTGTAATATATTGAGATATTGGGATCAAATTTCACCGCTTTTTCGTCCTGATAAAAAACGTATATAAGAAGTTGTACCTATAGCAAATCCGACGTCACGTCAGTTTCAATTTGGCCGGAATTTGAATTCAGTAGAAATTCAGGAAATGTTAAAAGATTATGATTTTAGCCACTAATTTTATAATGTATAAAAAAAATCAGAATTTATCAATAATTTATGATTTTTCAACCGATTTGCCCTAAATTATAATGTCAAAGTGAGCTCAAGAACATTAAATTTATGTCGAAATTAAACTATTAAAATGACGCCATTTGAAGCATGCATATACGTACAGTTGGTGGATTCATGACTTCGCATTCAAAATTAGTGCATATGTGATTGAAATTAATATATTTTTTTTGACAAGATTGAAATTAATGTTATTATTTGTTAAATGATTATTCACTTAAAACTCGTTTTTGGACGTCGTTTTATCCCCTAAAGTATGATTAATATTCACGTGCTTATAAAAATTTCAAAAAATATACATATATCGACATGTATACATGCAAAGAAAACATGTGGTCAACCACATGAAACAAATTTGCAAAGTGCAAAATTTATGTACAAACTGAAAAAAAAAAAAAAAAAAACCCAATTATATAGTAACTAGAACGTAACAAACGTGAGATTGAAACCCATCAATTTCTAATCATTAAAAGATAAGATTGAATAGATAATCAAACAACGAGTTGATGGTGTGACTAAATATAACATCCACCCACCCAATTCCATGTAAATTTTGACTTTGGCATATCAATTAATAATATTATATTTTTTCTTCGATTAGGAGATCTTTTTATACCATGCACAAACACACATATAGATAATCAAAGAATTATTATTATTATTGGACCATTTCAACCACACACAAACTGGGCTCTAACTCTTGTAACATAATCTGCAAATTACAGCTACATTAATTAATTAACATATACATGCATAAATATCTCTAAAATTAGTAGTATAATTCTTATGTTTATATAAAAACATGAAATTAGTTTATGCCTTTTTTTTTTTTTGGTTCTTCCTTTATAAGTGGTGTACAGCAAGTAGTTGAAGTACCTCGTATATATATAATGATATATTAATATATACTTGCAGAAATGAATTTCTCCCTGCAGATTGAATTAATGTTTTATTAATTAGCAAGTAGGGCACAACCCGTTCTTTTCTGTTTTCTTCGTAATAAATGGTTATTCATTGTGACTACTTTAGCAAGCTGTAGGCATCAATGCAACATTTCAACCTTCATTTTATCGAGCCGAGGATCTTATATTTCAAAATTTGTATTTTATTTTAGTTTATTTCAGTCTTGAAATGAGATCTACTAATTTATAGTTGTATGGTGTACATTATAAAATTTCAATTAAATTTACTATAGATAGCTAAAATATGAGTACATATTCATACCTCAATGAATCTCGGTGTTTTAATTTTGATTAAATTATGTGGACATACTAAAATAACAAAATAAGATGCTATTTTGTAGACGGAAGGAGTATATATGATATGCACTATGTTGGGGAATTTTCGGTAAAAATTTTAAACGTGCTTTAATTTTAAACGCCCATTGATTCTGATGTACATTATTAGTTGGGATCATACACAAGAATAATCACGCAATTATGCATGTGTATTTATTCCGTACAAGATTAATTAATAAAAGGAACATATGCAATATTTGTATACTTAAAGATGCGTGAGGCTAATTCCTTGCAAAAAATCTAAAATAAATGCATGAGAATTATTTATAAATAACAAAACTTGTTGTATTAATTAGGTCGCTCGGCGAATTTACAGTAAAACTGTCGATTACGTATATAGTTATATATTTATTTATTCATGGTGACAAATACATTTTCATATACAGTATTAATCGAATTAATGCCAATTTACTGCGACGTCATTGCAGTTGATACATAAAATTTTAAAAAGTTTTATACTACATTCTACCCTCTATATTGATATTATTATGTGTTTTGTGGAGAATTAACTAATGTTGTTATGAAAGGATAAACTAAAGAAAAAATAAGAAAAAAAAAGATTTACAACTCTAGCTCTTTTATTCCTAGTAAATATATACATATATAGGAATACAAATTGTACACAAATTCACTACTAATGTTAGGCTCAGGAAGAAAAATTTCTATAATTGAAATCAGCCACTTTGAATAGAGAGAGAGAGAGGGGTGTGTTTGTGGGATCTCCATCAAGCTTGGATATGAGTGGGAGAAATAGAGTGGAGTGGAGGCGCCCCACCAAGAAATGAAAATGACATGTAAACCCACAAAAGAAATTTAAAGATGATAGAAAAGCCAAGCCTCAAGAAAAAGAAATTAAAAAAGAAACTAAAGATAATACTTATAATAATTCATTGCACACATTCTTATCTTTCGGATGAGATTCAGTGTCCCATAGTTTTCTGTATGTCACCGTGTCCTGTCATTATATTTGTTATTTTAAAATTAAAACTTTGTATAAGTTTGTTTTATTGTAATTCTATGAATATTATTTAATTTTTATTTCAAAAAAATTAATTTTTTAAAAAATTATATACATGCCCTGACTTTGAATTTATCCATCTTAAAAATGAATTAAGAACTATAAGAAAATGAAATAAAATGATAGAAATAATTTATATATCATGTTGATTGGAACAAACCCTCGTCAATAATTACTCCCACCGTCCCATGCTAATTGTCCTTTTCTTCCCAGCACAGAGATTAAGAAAGTAAATTTGACGAGTGTGTAGCAGTGTGGCCTATACGAGACCCATGTACTTTTTGTGTGTCATTTTTTTTAATTAACAAAAGGAAAGGGGACAATTTGTATGGGCGACACAAAAAAGAAACGGGACATTTCGTATGTGACGGAAGGAATATATAATTAAACTAAAATATATGAAATTGAAATTGAAAAGTAAAAATATAAAAAAATTAAAGAAGAATAAAAATGATACATTAATGTGAAACATCAAATATGATGGCTTGTAAGTTAAAATCACTTAATTGTGTGTGTGTATATATCTATATCTTTTATATATATATATATCTTTTATATATATGTATAAGCTCAACTCATAAAATAACATTAAATAAATAAATAAAAATCAAATCTTTCTCACACACACAATCAGAATTGTTGTAGAGAGAGGAGGGTAGCTCCCACCTACTGTTCCATTCATTTCTCTTCCTCCACCAATTTCTCTTCTAAATTAATTTCCTCACACAATTCAATCTCTCTGCAACTTTTTCAGCACTCTTTCAGCTGCCGCCGTCCTATTTTCGGGATCTCCGTCAGCCGCCGCCGCCGCCGCAGTCTCTCTGCAAAAGAATTATCCGCTTCTGTCGCAGCTTTTTCATAAATCAATTAATACATCTTTTCTTATAGGAGGAGAATAGAGTTTTCAATCCAAGAATCCCATGAGCCGGAGCCGACAACCGGAGCCATGAAAGGTGCGGCGGCAACGGCAGCGGCAGCGGCGACAGGCGGCGGCGAGATCGTGCAGCTCGACGGCGGCGGCCAGATCCTCCGCGCCACGGGGCGGAAGGACCGCCACAGCAAGGTCTACACCGCCAGGGGCCCCAGGGATCGCCGTGTCCGCCTCTCGGCCCACACGGCGATCCAGTTCTACGACGTGCAGGACCGGCTCGGCTACGACCGGCCCAGCAAGGCCGTCGACTGGCTCATCAGGAAGGCCAGGGCGGCCATCGACAGACTCAACGACCAGCCCCCGCCGCCCCAGCATCCGACCCCCGACCCGAACCCTAGCTCCACCGACCCAGGGCAGTCGTCGTCGCTGGAGCAGCAGGCTCAGGTCCTGAGCCAGTACGATTTCCGCCCCAGCAACAACAACGACAACAATAACAATAACAACAACAACAACAATAATAATAATAATACGTCGTTTATGGGTGGGGCCGACCTCATGAACACCATGAAGTCCTTGTTCCCAACCAGCAGTTTTGCAGGTTTCGACAATGATCCTTGCCAGGCCCCGTCTTTCCCAGCAAGGGACCTGGGGCTGTCCCTGCAGACGCTCCAGGCCGACGGCCGGGGGAATCCCTTTCAGGGGAATTTTCACTGGAGCGGCGGCGGCGGCGGCGGCGGCGGAGGCGGCTTTTCGCAGGGTTTATCGTTTTCTCATCAAAGGGAACTACTTCAGTCCAACGCGGCTGCGGCGGCGGCGAGTCTGTGGAGTCAGAGGCCGTTGATTCCGGCGAATACTCACGAGCATGAGCAGCCTCGTTTCGAGCTCGGCTTTCGTGTTCCGGCAAGGATTTACGGCGAGGAAGAGGCGGCGGAGGATCATCGATGAAGCAGAACCCTCACTCTAATAAATAGGTAACTTATTTATAAAAAAAATATATATATTATATGTTTATTGCAAATTCATTATCTTGCAAATGCTGCAGGAGGAATGAAATTTGAGTGGAAAGAGATGAAGATATGAATGTGGTGTTGTTCTTGACCAAGAATGTGGTGGTTTGGAGTTTAAGCTTTTGATTAAGTTGTGTTGATTAATTTTTTCTATAATTTCTGCCAATAATTTTGCTGACATTTGTTGATTTAATCTAATTAAGTAGCATAGCTGCTGAGATGTTTTCTAGTCAGATGGATTCTGCTTTTGGTGTTGCTGCTTTGATTAACTTTTTCTATAACCATAATCAGATATATATTATAAATACACACACACATATATATGGTGGGAAAGATTTGTTTTTGTAAAATTTTGTTTGTAATTTGGTGTTGAAGCTGCTGATAATCATTTCTGTGCATCTGTTTTGTCGATTATACTTAATTTCAGCTATTTTTTATGGCAACCATGAATATATATACAAAGATTGAAAAAAAAAGAGAAAAGAAAAGAGAAAAAAAAAGGAAGAAGATTATTTTATTAAAAAAAAAAAAGAATTCACACTGTAGGAGAGAGAGTTATTATCTGATCCTTATTGCATGTCACTTTTTATGTTTATAAATTAGTAAGTTTTGAACATTGTATGTCTACTAGTATTATTTAATAAATAAATAGTGATTGAATATTGTATATTTTGAACCCAATCAATTATTCCAAACATGCGTTGAGATTCCAAAACTGGCATAGCAAAATATGCTGTTCAGTTGCTTGATTTCCCAATTTGGGATAAACGCATTGATTGTTTCAACAAGAGTTTGAAGTTTTCTCTTTTGAAAATGATGTAAGAGAACAGTTATGTAGCTCATGAATGACTTACTAGAAAAACAAAATTTGTGAAAGAAAAAAAACAAATCTTTTTATTGAAAAGAGTATTGTGTCAAGTTCAATAAATAGTTAAAAGTTGCATTTAAATTTTATCAAACTCCAACTAAATATATCACTACATATAGTTTGGAATCGCTACATATAGTTTGGAATCGGATGCAGCATGCAGATGCAGCCTCGACAAAATTGGTCTATTTTACACAAATATTAATTTTCATTTATAGTAAAATTGTAATATACTTTCTACTTATATATATAGGAGTATTACTTTTGGAATTTGTAACTAGTTGTGTATATGCATTTTTCATGGTAATTATATATATAATTATTTATTTAGTATGTGTAATTTAATGATTAGAGATACCTTGTTGAAAAACAAATGAAGCATATGTATAATAACATTTTTGCTTTCGATTTATAGTAATAATATAGCCACTATTATCTAAAATCACGTTGTGTGTGTATGGCATTTAAACCTTAAACCAACTTGCACCATCAAAAACGGAAAGTTAACTTTACCACTAAATTCAAGCTGGCATATTGGACAAAATATTTACTTTTATTGGATAAGAACGAAGTCTATTAATTTGTGGCTAAAAAGAATTGACTAGATTAATTAGGGATTCTCACATTTTCTAATAACTTTATTATATATAGAAGAATAATTGGTGCCTATCATAATATTTTCGCTAATTTACGTGTCTTAGATGTCAATTTGATTATTAAATATTAAGAGTGGACTTTCATAAAAATGGCTACTTCAGGGGCTTATATTTATATATTTATTTTACTTCAGCGTTGTTCAAGTTTGTTTGTTTGTTTTTTTTTTTTTTTCCTTTTTCTGACAGCATTATGATTGATATGTTACGTACACACATATGTGGTAGTTGGATATTTAATTACTGAATGTATTTATGTCAAAAAAGTGAGCTAGACTTAATTTAATGCCATAAGTACACACGCACACACAAAAGTGATAATAATAATCATGTACTTGTATATGCATATATATATTGCAATTAAATACACTTGTTAATGAGCTAATGCGAAAAATAATTATAATCCTGTTTCGAATGCAGCATATCTAAAAATACTAATGAAGTAGAATAAATCTATGGAGTCATATTATGGGTATCAAGTATCAACTCTTTCAGAGAAAAGAAAAACAATTTATTAAATATTTTTTATTCAAAATAAAAATGAATTAACTGTAATTTGTCATAGATATGAACTAACCATTAATACGTATTTTAATTTTCATTTAATTTTATAAATTTGAGAATATAATTTTAATCTAACTAATATTTTTTTTTGAATTTACTAACTAATATTCTTGATGCCATTTAAATGAGGCTAAATGGCACCACTCAATGAAGTACTATTAGAAAAATAGTAAATGGTATATTGGTTTTGTTAATCGTCAAAAACAATACTTTAATTATGATTTATGATACTTTCATCGGATAATGGATGAAGATATGACGGTGACTCATACATTACTATATATTTTAACAATTAAAAGATAAAAAACTAAAAAAAGGGAAAAAAATAATTTAAAGGAAATTGCACACCGAAGAATGCTGCTATATCTCTAGAATAAGGTGGAAAATTGTTGGAAATAAACATCTTTTAAAAACCGATATTATTTTAAATTCTAAGATATGTTTACACCATCAATCGTATTTCGAATTATTAAAAATACCTTTTAAATTATTAATTTTGTATTTATTGTACCCTCATTTGTATTCGACTTCAAAAAATAAACGTTGCAATATTTTAAGGAGATTTCGTTTAGAATATAATAATTGTATTAATTAATTGTACCCTCAAGTCTATATTCCTCATCCAAAATCTCTGTGCCCCTCTCCTTTCATTTTCAAAATATAATAATTTTATTTTGAATTCGAATTCCACTATTTCTTTCAATATCGCACAGGTTGTAGTTAGGGATGTCAATTTAATCCGAACCCGATGGGTTAACCCGAATAACCCGAAAAATATAGCGGGTTAGGGCTGAATTTTTACGACCCGAAATTAAAGCGGGCTTCATGGGCTAG